>WOXC01009581.1:0-80000 GCA_011680675.1 Gymnobelideus leadbeateri | reverse complement strand
TTCTTTTATATCACAGTTTACTTGGGGCTAGCACCCAAGTTGCTATGGTTTAATATTTTTCAAAATGAGATTTAGGCATTTTGAAATTCCTGTATATGGCTGAGGAATCCATTCTGCAGGGGCTGGAATAGGTGCAAATGGGAAAAAGAATTCCTTGACTAGTTATTTGCTGATTTGTAAAATGAGACGTTTTGAATGCTGTTCTAATGTGGTGTAAGGACCTACGCAGCTGAAGTTGGAAGACATTTTGTCAGCATTCTAGTTCTGTTTTCTCACAAACTGAAATTTTTGGTCCTATTTTGGATTCCCCTTGTGAGAAATCAGCTGTCAAGTGACTGTTCTCAAAGCATCTGCATCTCCTTGACTTGAAGACTGACTTGAGGGTGTGGAAAAGTGTCAGGGCTTGTCGGAGTCTTGACAGTGGGAAAGCAGGTGTTGACTGGCATTGTCTTGGTACAGGACACCTATCCATTCAACAGCTGATAGCTCCTGGCTCCTTGGGACTCTTCCATATGTTTCTGATCATTAGTTCTTTGTGCTTTATCCTGGCTCACCATGTGATATTGAGGAAATCATGTAACCTCTGAGCCCAGATTAGTTGTCTGTAAGATGGGGGATAGCACACTCACTGAGAATGACCAGGAAAGGGCTTCATAAACCTGCAAGTGCTTTATGTAAACCCAGATTATCATGAGAAATATCAATCTAGATGCCTGTAATCTCCTTACCTTTTTATGTACTAGTAAAAGTTAATTCAGGTCTCTAGAGTTTGAAAAGACAGTGTTTCAGACTTTCAAAGGTGATATTTTTATCACAAGGGCCTTTACATGAAGATTTTCCATGTGGAGGCTGAAGTATATGCCAGGTTCTGAATGAGCAGAGTTTGGGAAGGACAGGATGTTATCTGGAATCTTAGGCAGTGATTTAACATTTAAAATTAATTACATAGCTGTAGTACAGTGCCATTAGAAAATGAAAAAAAAAACTGGCTTCATAATTCTGGAAAGTTGGTCATTGTCATCTTAAAGTTGATAAAAATATTTTAAAAATATTTAGGCCATCCTTGAATTTTTGTGTATGGGCCAGAGGTATATCTAGAATTGTATCAAGTTGAAAATGTAACTTGTAATATTTACTGTATATAGTTGGTCACAAGAGCATGATTGCTTTTACTTTGGTGTAAGGGAAAAGGGTGGTAAATGTTTTGGTTCAACTTGCTACAGTATTTTCAAATAGAGCTTTGGTTTAGAAGGGAGTATCTGGTATTGGAGTTTACTGTTTTCTATTATTTCTGTTATTTTCTATCATGCTGGCTTATGATCTCCTAAGCCTCCAGAAATTTGGCTAATTTTACCCTCTTCAGGTGGAGCTGGATGTAAGTAACCTTAGCTATAGATAGTTATGGAGGTATATGTGAATCTCCAGGAGGCTTTTATGGAAAATGACAATGGTTAATAGTGCGTCTTCTGGAGTTCTGTTATGCTGAAGTGGGCAGCATCTTCTTTAAGGGGTGAGGAGTAAAGAAATGGTGAAGCTAGGACACCTCTGTCTTCATGTCACTTCAGAAGCTGCATTTACCACATAGGAAAAAGGGACTTCTTGCTAGCTATTTACAGTTCTGAAGATTTTGGGGTGTCCCCAAAGTACAATTCTCAAGTACAGACATTGCCCACTTAATTTTTTTTTAATACTGGTTTTTCCTCATGTTAAAATAATTTATAAACTTTTTTTTTAAAGTTTTGATTTCCAAATTTGATCTCTGTCCCTCTCTCCTGTTCCTGAGACAGTGTGAACAGTCAGAGATTACACATGTGCAACCATGTAAAACATTTCCATATTACTCATTTTGTACAAGAGACAAAAGAAAAAAATAGTATGGCACTGTGCATTTATTATCTCAGTAGCATTGTGGTGAGACTGATGTGTTTTGTCCTAGTTAGAGGCTGAAATCTACCTTAATTTTAGAGCAAGCTTCTCATGCGCCATTTTCTTCTCTTTTTGAAGTTAAAAATGAACAACATGAACATTTCTATATATAAATCACGAAAAGGCTTGATCCTGTGAATTTATTCCTATGGCTCTTGGAGTTTCTTTTAATGTGTCTTCATCTGAAAATGATTGTCTAATATAGAAGTACTTATTTGCCCTTTTATAGGTCATGGAAGCAGGTATGCAAGGTGCCAAGCTGGAGCCAAACTGAGGGGTGGGGCTTCCCTAGCACTAGCAGATAATCTGAAAAGGAACCCCAAGTAGAATAATGTGAAAGCTCTGTAGAGAAACAGAGGTAAGCTTTCAGCCCAGACTTGTACAAAATTCAGAAGCCAGTGGAAAGTAGGAGAGGCATTTTACCAGGGAAAGTAACGTGATCTCTGTTAAGCATGCCAAGAACAAGTTGGAGCTCTGAAGGGGGTAGGAGGGAGCTTGTGAGCTAGTGAGCTCTAATAGTTGGGAGGCCTAGGCCTGGTCCTGGAACTGATGTGTTTGTATAGTGCCCATTGTGTGGGGGGAAGGTAAGAGCACTGAGTGCTTTTACAGTTACTTTGATCCTCATGATAACCCTGAGAGGTAGGTGCTGTTATCCCCATTTTACAGTCGAGGAAACTGATGGAGGTTTGTTGCTCATGGTCGTATCTCAGCTGAGGCCAGATTCCCTGCCTCCAGACTGAGCACTATCTGCTGTGCTACCAGCTGCCTCTAGTGGGAGGTATTTGACCCCCCTGACAAAGGGATCAGGAACCATCTGATGAACCTCAGTAAGACAGCCAACTCCAGTGTCTGCTAGGGTGCCTTGTAAGAGGCCTAGAGTAAGTGTGACCTCCAATCCCTAAAAGAGGATAAGGGCTACAGCTGGGATGGAACCACCTCCTGATTGGTTTGTATAAGATGAGTGGACTGTTAGGAGGCACAAGGCAGAGACTGAGAGGTAGTGGGCCTAAGTCACCCTGTCTAGAACGGCAGTAATTTGGGCAACCAGATTACAGAGGGAACATTGGAGCGGATAGAACCTGGCTCTGGAAAAGGTCCCAAGTTCTGAGTAAGCTGAAGGAAAATACAAGTACTATGGGTCAAGAGACTCCAAAGAAATAAAGCAGGGACGGCTAGGTGGTGCAGTGAGTAGAGCGTCGGCCCTGGAGTCAGAAGTACCTGAGTTCGGATACAGCCTCAGACACTCAACGCGCGCGCGCGCGCACACACACACACACACACACACACACACACACACACACACACACACACACACACACACACACCCCCCCCCCCCACCTTGGGGCAAGTTACTTAACCCCAATTGCCCTCCAAAAAGCAAAAACAAAAATAAAGCAGAAGAGAATGACTCCTCAAAAATTACAAACTCCTAAAAAAAATGTCCAATAAGAATGTGATTGGGAAGGAATAAGAATTCTGGGGGAAAAACATTGGATGGGAAACAAATAACTTAGGAACAGAAGGTGGGGAAGGTTTTCTATATGGCAAATACAATAAATAATTGAATAAGCTTGTCAAACAGTTAAGTGACTCCAGGATAAGAAATAGAATAAGATCAAGGAAAAAGTAAGCCATTTACTCTAAAAACTAGGAAACTGTTTTATGAGAAATTACTGGACTCTGAAAATCATGACCAAACAAAAACCTATATATATATATACCATGTTTCAAGAAATAAGATGCTAAAAGAAAATGCCCTGATCTGTTAACCAGAGAACAACATGAAAAAAGAAACCCCAAACTGAAAACACAGGAATGTCATAGCTAAGATTCAGACTTCCCAGGTCAAAGGAAAAATTATAAGTAGAGAAAATAAATTCAGGAACCAAGGAACCTTAGCTCCCCGAGATTTGGAAGGGCCTACCATAGAGATAACCTTGGGATATGATATTCCAAAAGAAGGTCAAACGCTTAAAACCAAACAATTTGCCCTGCAACACTTGAGAACTGGAGAAAAATGGCAACCCACTTCAGTGTTTGCCAAGAAAGCCCCAAATGGGGTCACCAAGAATTGGATGTGACTGAAGAATGACTGAAAAAACATTGATGGAGGAATTGCATTTTAATAGGAAGAGTGATGTCCTTTGAGACATGGCCTGGGTGTGGTTTTAAGAGAAAAGGAAGAAGGAAGGAATACATACAGTGGAAGAAAGTAAGGGACAAGGGAGAGGATCTCAACTGTTTTGCAGAATTGGGTTGTACAAAAAGGCATGCAAGTATGGAGGAAGGGGTGGAGTAGAGTGGACAGTCTCATCTGGACTGACTGAAGGAGGCTTGAACACAGTTTGGAAGGTGAATATGTCAAACTCAACAGGGAGAAGGGATAGGAAAGTGGAGGCAGTATAAGAACAGTGAAAAATAAAATTGTATCTGCAGAGTGTGCAATTAAATGGATTTATAAGAACCAGGGTTTGGTGAAGAAAGAAGAGTCAAATGAATCGGAATATTGCTAATTACATTCCTTCTCTTTATGTATTGGAGAAGAAATGGAGCCAGGTTGACTCAGTATCAGGAAGAAGTTCAGTGAACTCCCTTACAAAGCTCTTCAAACAGATTTAGAAAATGCACCAAACTGAATCCTGATGGGGAAATCTAAGAAAAGTCATTTTTCAGGGTAGCTAGGTGATGCAGTAAATAGAGCACCAGCCCTGAAGTCGGGAGGACCTGAATTCAAATCCAGCCTGACATTTGACACTTAACTAAGCTGTGTGACCTTGGGCAAGTCACTTAACCTCAATTGCCTTGCTTTTTCCTCTTAAGAAAAGAAAGTCATTTTTCCAGCCCAGGTGAACATAGAGGGACAGAGAGGTCTATGGACACCATGTAGAATTTGTCCAGGAGCTTGTCATGGGCAGAGTATTCTAGCATGGGAGAGTCTGTGTACCACACTAAGAGGAGGGTATAGACCTAAAGTGGGGCTACTAGGGCACCTTACTGGGAATACATGCCAACTGGCAGCTTTATTGCCCACTGCTCAGTTCAGGGTCACAGGTCCAAAGCAGACAGAGAAGGCACTTGTGCCAGTGGTAAGGAACAGTCTGGCTGGGTGCCAAGAAATGTAGATTTGGAGGCAAAAAGTGACAGTGTGATGGCTCAGACCCCGAGTGGGACAGGGTCTCAGTTCTAGCTTCTGGCCTAGTCTAAGGCCTATGGAGCAAGAATCCCAGATGACAGAAGAGTCTACAATTGAATCACTCTGAATCAACAAAACTTTCCAGTTGACACATAGGGACAGAGGCCCCAGTGTTCAAAGTCACACCTGGAATTTGCAGAATAAACTACTTAAAAAAAAAAAAATATATATATATATATATATTTTTCGGGAGGGCAATTGGAGTTAAGTAACTTGCCCAAGGTTACATGGCCAGTCATTATTAATGTGTGGGTGCTCATTTCCCTGGTCTTCCGGATTCTGGGCCAGCGCTCTTACTGCTCCACCTAGCTGCCCCTAGCCCTCATCCTTCTTGACCTCTGAAGCCTTAGGCACCATGCGCACTTCTTCTCCTAGATCGCCTGCTCTAGGGTTTTATATTGCTCTCTCCAAATTTTCTCTTTGCACCTCCAGACGATTCCTTAGTTGTCTTTGCTGGGTCTTCCTCCAGTTCTGCCCACTAACCATAAGTGCCCCCTTAAGGACAGTGCTCTGTCCTTGGGCCATGTTTTCTTCTCTTCTTTTGTCTCAGTTGGTGATATATTAGCTCCCAGGGTTCATTGATCATCTTTATATGGACTTATTATCAGATCTTCTTATTGAACTTTAACTTTTCACTCAAATTCCAGTCTTGCATTACCAATCACCTATTGATTACATTGAATTGGTTTTCCTGTAGACATCTCAAACTCACTATGTCCAATACTCAACTCATTCTTTTGCTCCTCCTTCCAGATTTCCCTACTGCTGTTGAGGGGGCCACTACCCAAGTTCATAACCTTGGTGTTGTCCTTGCTTCCTCACTAACACTCACTGACATAACCAATCTGTTATCAACCCATATGGTTTCTACCTTCATATCTCTTGTACACATCCCTTTCCTTCCAGCCACATGGCTTGATACAGACCTTCATCATCCCACACCTAGACAACTGCAGTAACCTTCTTGTTGACCTCTCTGCCTTAAAGCTTAAAGTAACTAAATGGGACCCTGACAACTAACCTTCAAGGCGAATCACTCAATCAAGAAATATTTGTGAAGTGTTTGCTTTCTGCCAGGCTTTGTGCTGGGGATGCAGAGAGAGGCAAAAGACAGTCCTTGCCTTCAAGGAGTTTACAATCCAAAGCCTCAAGAAGTCTAACCTGAAATGGATAAAGTTGAAATATTCTGGGATTATTCTGGGGTTTAGCTTAGGCTTTGATAACTTTTAGAATGTTTTAATGACATTTTGAATAGCTGAATTTAATCTAGAAAGTCAAGGCAATGTTAAGCATAGTCATCTTTTTCTTAAAATTCCACTTTGGTGGTTTGACATAATTATGGGCATATATTCAGTGTTTTGTACACCCTGTAAGGAATGGAAAGCCTTGAAGTAGAGGGAAAAAGGATCTTCAGACTCAATATTTGGCCCGTTGGTCAAGTCTGAATTATTCATTTACTTCTTTATACAAAATGATTAATTAGTCTGTAAAGAACTGAAGTTGGCTAAGATATTCACTGATGCTCAGAGTCTTAACTTTTGTACTACTTGAACTCTGTTTAGAATTTTGCACATTTAGCCAGATTTGCCTTTAAACCAATAATACTCACAGAACACTGCTATTATTGTGTACCTCACCTCAATCAAAAAGCATTTGTTGAGCTCCTGGTGCCTAGACTGACTAGAATAGTTTGGGTGTCCTGAACCCTCTCTCTGTCAAAGGACCAGTAGGGAAAGGTGCACTGACAGTAGGTTTTGTAAACTTTTATCATCAACATGTTTAAAAATTTCAGAAAAAACTCCGAAACCCAACTTGTACACTTGTATAGATTACTATTACTGTTATACAACTGATTTGCTGAGTTAAGTTTCTGCGAAATGGAAATAAACAAATAAATGGGGACTGGGGCTACACACATACCTATAAAAATTTGAAGCTAATTTTTGAAATAGAACTAATTAGAAAACATATTACCTCTAGATATGTATACACATGTACACATAAATATGTGTCTACATACGCACATACATTTTTTTCTTGCCCCACAATGTAAAAATCTGGTAACCAGTGATTTTCTTGCCTATTCCAAAAGCATTATGCCTATATGGACCTTTGTATAACAGAAAAGTAAAGTCACTACTTGAGAGTTCTGGTTATTCTTGGTCTTGCCATCTCTTCTTACAACATACTGGCTACTTTCTGTTATGTTATTAATGAGCATTTTAAAATGGATCAAAGGTAATTTCTTCTATTACTTTCCCCCCTCTCATCCCCTTCTCCCCTAGGGTGAGATACCCTATTTAGTGTGTATGTCATTCCCTCCCTGAGCCAAATTCAATGAGAGTAAGGTTGACCCATTCCCTTTTGCCTTCCTGTTCTTCCCCTCTGTTGTAATAGTTTTCCCTTACCTCTTCTATATGAGATAGTTTACCCCATTCTGTCCCCATCTCTTCTAATTATATTCCTGTCTCACCTCTTAATTTCACCTTTTAAGTATCATCCCTTCCTATTAAATTGGTCCTGTGCCCTCTGTCTATGTATACCTGTACACATATATAGACACATTCACAAATGTATTCATACAGCCATATACCCTCCTATATAGACATATATATGTATGTATATATACACACACACACACACACACACACACACACACACATATATATATATATATATATATATATATTCACACATATACATTTCTATTCCCTCCAACTATTCTCATACTGAGAAAAGTTCCATCAGTTACAATTACTGTTTTTCCCGGTAGGGATGTAAATAGTTGGACTCTGATAAGTTCCTTATGATTTCTTTTCCCTGTTTACCTTCTCAAGCATCTCTTGCTCCTTGTGTCTGAATGTCAGATTTTCTATTCAACTCTGGTTTTTTCTTCAAGAATACTTGAAAGTCCTCTATTCCACTGAATGGCCATATTTTCCCCTGAATCATGATACTCAGTTTTGCTGGGTAGGTGATTCTTGGTTTTAATCCCAGCTCCTTTGACCTCCAGAATATCATATTCCAAGCCTTTTGATCTCTCAGTGTAGAAGCTGCCAGGTCCTGTGTTATCCTGATTGTGTTTCCACAATATTGAAATTGTTTCTTCCTGGTTGCTTGTAGTATTCTCTCCTTGATCTGGGAATTTTGGAACCTGGCTATAATATTCCTAGGAGTTTTCTTTTTAGAATCTTTTTTCAAGAGGTGATTGGTGAATTCTTTAAATTTCTATTTTGCCCTTTGGTTCTAAAATATCAGGACAATTTCCCTTGAGAATTTCTTGAAGGATGATGTCTAGGTTCTTTTTTTCATCATGGCTTTCAGGTAGTCCAATAATTTTTAAATTGTCTCTCCTGGATTTATTTTCCAGGTCAGTGGTTTTCCCAATGAGATATTTCACATTGCCTTCTATTTTTTCATGGATCTGTTTAATAGTATCTTGATTTCTCAGAAAGTCACTACCTTCTATTTGCTCCAGTCTAATTCTGAAGGAATTATTCTCTTCAGTGAACTTTTGAGATTCTTTTTCCATCTGGCAAATTTGGCTTTTTAAGACATTCTTCTCCTCATTAGCTTTTTGAGCCTCTTTTGCCATTTGAGTTAGTCTATTTTTTAAGGTGTTATTTTCTTCAGTCAGGCTGTTGACTCTCATTTCATAATTTTCTTGTATCATTCTCATTTCTCTTCCCAATTTTTTTTGTTTTTGTTTTTTGGAGGGCAGTTGGGGTTAAGTAACTTGCCCAAGGTCACACGGCTAGGTTTTTGTTTGTGTGTGTGTTAAGTGTCTGAGGCAGGATCCGAACTCAGGTCCTTCTGACTTTAGGGCCGGTGCTCTACTCACAGCGCCACTTAGCTGCCCCTCTCTTCCCAATTTTTCCTCCACTTCTCTTACTTGGTTTTCAAAATCCTTCTTAAGGTCCTCTATGGCCTGTAACCAGCTCGTATTTTTCTTGGAAGCTTTTGGTGCATTAGTTCTGTCTTTGCTGTCTTCCTCCAATTCCATGCTTTGATCCTTTTTGTCCCCAAAATAGGAGTGTAAAGTCGGATTGCTGAGCTTGCTTTGCTTCCTTTGCTTGCTCATGTTGCCACTCAATTACTTGACTTTTGGGCTTTTTGCCACAGTAGGACTCTGCTACCAAACAGGGGAACTTCGTACCAAACTCTGGGGTTTTCTCAGCTGCTGAAGGTATTAATTGGGTGCCCTCTTTGAAGCTTCCACACACTCTGGCAAGCTAGTTGCACATCCCAGGACCTCCACCCTAGAGAGCAATTCAGATCCAAGCAGGTTAAAGCAAGAACGATTACCCCTCAGACTGGATGCTTGGTCCCCCTACAATCTGCAGGCCAGGAGCTGAAGCAGCCATGTGGCAGTAGCCACAGCTGCTGATGATCTGAAGTCTCTCCAGCTAGTGGCTGGTCAGGCCTGCCCTGAGGCTAAAACCTCAGGCTAGCACCCGGCTTTGGTCAGCTCCCAGAGTACTGTGCTGGCCACTTCCTGCCGGCCTGCTGGGCTGTCCTCTGTGGGAGGTTAGCTTCTCTGTGTCATTTTGTGAGTTCTGTAGCTCAAAAGTTTCTTCAGAGTCACCTTTTACATAAATTGGAGGAGGTAGGAGCAGGAGCCCTGAGGGAATCCTGTTTCTACTCTGGCATCTTGACTCTGCCCCTCAAAGGTAATTTCTTAAGCATTATTCATGTGTGTGCTTTTAAAATGATTGCTTTTCCAAGTTAGAGTTTGTGTTCCAGAAAATATAGATTTTAGGAAGTACAGGTGTTTTGTTGTGGATCATAGCTGCCAGTCCCAAGGAGGGACTTTAGAAAGGTGAATATGGGAAGTGAAAAGCTGGTGTCATGAAACAATTAAAGAAGTGGGAATTGCTTTATTTTTGTGCTTGACCCCCAGGGGTGCCTGGCACATGGAGGTGCTTAATAAGTACTTTTACCACCTCACACCTATCATATTGGCTAATATGACAGAAAAGGAAAATGATAAATGTTGGAGAAGATGTGGGAGAATTGGAACACTAATGCATGGTTGTTGGAGTTGTGAACTGATTCAACCATTCCAGAGAGCAATTTGAAACTATGCCCAAAGGGCAATCAAACTGTGCATATCCTTTGATCCAGCAATACCACTACTAGGTCTGTATCCCAAAGAGATCATAAAAAAGGAAAAGGACCCACATGTACAAAACATATTTATAGTCATTCTTTTTGTGTTGGCAAAGAATTGGAAATTGAGGGGATGTCCATCAAATTGAGATTGGCTAGAGAAGTTGTATTATATGAATGTAATGGAATACTATTGTGCTGTAAAAAATGAGGAGACAGTTTCAGAAAACTCCAGAAAGAATTACATGAACTGATCTCAAGTGAAGTGAGCAGAACCAGAAGAACATTGTACACAGCAAAAGTAACCCTATGCATTGGTCAACTATGGCTTAGTTCTTCTCAACAGTGCAATGATCCAAGACAATTTCAAAAGATGCATGATGGAAAATGCTGTCCACATTCAGAGAAAGAACAGTGGAGTCTAAATGCAGATTGAAGCATACTATTTTCACTTTTTTCTTTTGTTCTGTTTCTTCTTTTGCAACATGGCTATGTGGAAATATGTTTTACATTATTGCACATATGTAACCTTTCCATCTTGGGGAGGGAAGAGAGGAGGGAAGGAAGGAGGGAGAAAAAATTGAAACTCAAAATCCTTCAAAAAATGAATATTGAAAATTGTCTTTTTGTGTAATTAGAAAAAAATAAGAAAACATAGCTATGTGAAAATATGTTTTACATTATTAAACATATGTAACCTATATCAGATTGCTTTCCATCTTGGGGAGGGAAGAGAGGAGGGAAGGAAGGAGGGAGAAAAATTTGAAACTCAAAATCCTTCAATAATGAACATTGAAAATTGTCTTTTTGTGTAATTAGAAAAAATAAAAAACTATTAAATGAAAAAATATTTTTGATTGATTGGACAAGGGTCTAAAATACAAAGAGGTCACACTTAAGTATGGCCACACAGCCAGTGTGTCAGGTGTTCCTGATTCTCTGACTTCTTGGGAAAAAAAAAGGAAAGAACTGGACTAGAGATTTTTAAGCTCCTTTCTAACTCAATATTCTGCGATTCTATCAGCATTGGGGCATCTCACAACTTGTATGTGGGTCCCCTAGACAAAGTAACCTCAAATTCAAGGTACTTTATGGGCTTATCTTTGCTTAAAAACAGTTTACTTGTCCCCATGGATGAGTTTACTTTTGTTAGTCAGAAGACACAATTAGTATAAGCAAAGACTTTTGAAATAGTAGAGCACATCTGAACCCAAGTCAAAGAGGCTAAGAAGTGATATGAGAGAGTATGGTAAGAAAAGAAGCAACAGAATAGTTTTACTTTCAAACAGTTAAACGGCACCATGGAAGGGGTGCAGACCTGGAATTAGGAAGACTCCTCTTCATGAGTTCAAATCTGTCCTTGGACTCTTACTGTGTGACCCTGGACCAGTCACTTAATCTGGTTTGCCTCAGTTTCCTCATCTGTAAAATGTGCTGGAGGAGGAAATGGTAAACCACCCCAGTATCTCTGCCAAGAAAACCCAAATGGAGTCACCACTGATAAATGACTGAACAACAATAACAACAGCAATTCTTTCAAGGTGGCCCTAAATTCCCATTGGGGTTTCCCTTGTGCCTCCTCACGTTGCTGATGCTGAAACTCCTTGTCCTGAGGACACACTATTCTGATTAAAGAGAGACCCTCTGCTTTCCCTTCCACAGTTTTCTGCCTCTTACCTTCTGGGCCTTGTCTGCCCTGGGTTAGAATGTAAGCTCCTTGAGGCAAAGGCCTATCTTTTGTGTTTGCATCCCCAACACTTAGTACAGTGCCTGACAAATAAGTGTTTGCGTGTTTTATCATCTATTCCATTGTCTTCTTCACCTATAAATGTTTCCCAATGAAAAACTGATTTCCTACTCCAAGAGTTGAGCTCTTTGAAATATAGACTATCACAGCTAACAAGTGCCTTTAGGCTAAATCTTTAACCTTCCTCCCCCTCACTTTAAATTACCACTCACTTCCTGCAGAGTTTCAGTTAGAAGCCACAATCTGACTTAGGGTTAGAAAGTCCTTGTGGCTGTCTACTTCCTGTCCAGTTGGTAAACTGATGAGTTGTATCAGTCAAGAGCAGTTTAGAGGCTCTCCTTTCAACAAACGCTGAAAGGTTTTTTGGGTTAGGAGCTTTCCAAGTCTCAAACTCAGGTCTATTTTCATTTCTCATGCAAATGACAAGAAAAGGAAAAGGCACAGAAACATAACTAAACCTAGAGGGTAAAGTTTACTTCCTGTTTTATGTTATTCTTGTCTCCCCTATGTATAGTACACAACTGTATAGTACACTATGTATAGTGCCCAACAAGGCCTAGTACTCTCAAGCCTGTATGATGTGGTAGGATATTTATTGTTAATGTTAGTAAAACTTGAAACCTTGGATACAACACCATCTTAGGGAAAGCATTAAATGGAATTAAAAATCTGTTATTTCACTGAAGAAGGGAATGAGTATTTGTTGATTAGGAGAAAGAAGGAAGGGATTTGGATGTTTCCGATCCTATAGTCAAAGAAAGGAAAATGTCCTTAAAGTAAACTAAGTATCTTGACTTTTAAGTCTTAAAGTTTGTGCATAAGAGGAATGTATAAATACCCTTGCTATATATATTTAAGTGTCTTTATCTCAGGATCACAGAAAAAGCTGGCTGGGACCTTCAAGGTCAACTAATTCAACTTCTTAATTTTATTTTAAGTTATTTTTATTTGTGTCATTAAATATTTCCCAATTACATGTATATATTTTTTTTCAAATGCTTTATTAACTTCTGGTTTGCATCATTCATTTCTACCAGATTTTGAGTTTCAAATTTTCTCCCCGTTTTTCCCCTACCCACATTCCCAAAATAGCGGTCCCACAGAATATCCCGTCCTCCAATCTGCTCTCTCCCATATCTTGTCCCATACCCCCTTCGACTTTTCCAGTAGGGCATGGTGGATATCCGTGCCCCAGTGCCTGTATATCTTATTTCCCAATTATATGTAGAATAGTATTAATAGTATATATATATATATATATATGTATTTTTTTTAAACATTTGGTTTTAAAACTTTGAATTCCAGATTCATTCCCTTCCTCCCTTGTCACCCACCCTTACTGGGAAGATAAGCAATTCAGTATAGGTTGTATATGTGTAGCTAATGCCAAACATTACCATAGTAGATATATTATAAAAGACTAATTATATTTCCCTCCCTCCTATCCCACCTCCCACTTGTTCTGTTCTCTACTTGGTCCTGTCCTTTTTCAAGAGTGGGTGCTTCCAACTTCCCTCCCCCACCAAGCCTGCCCTCCCTTCTATCATCCCCCCTCTCATCCCCATCCCCCCTACTCTCCTGTAGGGTGAGATAACCTATTTAGTGTGTATGTCATTCCCTCCCTGAGCCAAATTCAATGTGAATAAGGTTGACCCATTCCCTTTTGCCTTGCTGTTCTTTCCCTCCATTGTAACCATTTCCCTTACCTCTTTTATATGAGATAGTTTACCCTATTTTGTCTCTCCCCATCTCCTCTTTATTCTCCTCTCACCTCTTAATTTCACCTTTTAAGTATCATCCCTTCCTATTAAATTGGCCCTGTGCCCTCTATCTATACCTGTCAACATATATACACATATTCACATATGTATTCATAGGCCTTCTATTCCCTTCAACTATTTTCATACTGAGAAAGGTTTCATCAGTTACAATTATCATTTTTCCACGTAGGAATGTAAATAGTTCAACTTTGATAAGTTCCTTATAATTTCTTTTCCCTGTTTACCTTCTCATTCTTCTCTTGCTTCTTGTATCTGAATGTCAAATTTTCTATTCAGCTGGTTTTTTCTTCAATACTTGAAAGTCCTCTATTCCACTGAATGACCATATTTTCCCCTGAAACATCATATTCAGTTTTGCTGGGTAGGTGATTCTTGGTTTTAATCCCAGCTCCTTTGACCTCCAGAATATCATATTCCAGGCCCTTTGATCCCTCAGTGTAGAAGCTGCCAGATCCTGTGTTATCCTGATTGTGTTTCCACAATATTCAAATTGTTTCTTCCTGGCTGCATGTAATATTCTCTCCTTGATCTGGGAATTTTGGAACCTGGTTATAATATTCCTAGGAGTTTTCTTTTGGGGATCTTTTTCAGGAGGTGATTAGTGGATTCTTTCAACCTCTATTTTGCCATCTGGTTTTAAAACATCAGGGCAGTTTTCCTTGAGAATTTCTTGAAGGATGATTTCTAGGTTCTTTCTTTGATCATGGCTTTCAGGTAGTCCAATAATTTTTAAATTATCTCTCCTGGATTTATTTTCCAGGTCAGTGGTTTTTCCCATGAGATATTTCACATTGTCTTCTATTCTTTCATTTGTTTGGATCTGTTTAACAGCATCTTGATTTCTCATAAAGTCACTAACTTCCATTTGCTCCAGTCTAATTCTGAAGGAATGATTCTCCTCAGTGAGCTTTTGAGATTCTTTTTCCATCTGGCAAATTTGGCTTTTTAAGACATTCTTCTCCTCATTAGCTTTTTGAGTTTCTTTTACCATTTGAACTAGTCTATTTTTCAAGGTGTTATTTTCCTCTGTCAGGCTTTTGACTCTCATTTCATAATTTTCTTGCATCGTTCTCATTTCTCTTCCCAATTTTTCCTCCACTTCTCTTATCTCCTTCCTAAGGTCCTCTATGGCCTGTAACCAGTTCATATTTTCTTTTGAAGCTTTTGGTGCAGCAGTTCTGACTTCACTGTCTTCCTCCTGTTCCATGCTTTGATCCTTTTTGTCCCCAAAATAGGAGTATAAAGTTAGATTGCTGAGCTTGCTTTGCTTCCTTTGATTGCTCATGTTGTCACTCAATTACTTGACTTTTGGGCTTTTTGCCACAGTAGGACTCTGCCACCAGACAGGGGAGCTTTTGTACCAAATGCTGTGGTTTTCTCAGCTGCCAAAGATATTAGTTGGGTGCCCTCTCTGAAGGCTCTACATACCCTGGCAAGCTGGTCACACACTCCAAGACCTCTTCCCTAGACCTCAATCCAGATCCAAGCAGGTTAAAGCAAGAGTGATTACCCCTCAGACTGGATGCTTGGTCCTCCTAAAGTCTGCAGCTGAAGCTACAAAGTGGACCAGCTGTGCCTAGGCATCTCTGTGGCTTCTCACCCTGGGGGGAAGAGGCCTATGCACTCCCTACTGGTGGGTCCCCAAGTCCATACTGCACTGACCCCACTTTTTCCTTAGCATCTATGTGTTGATAATTCTGGAAACGGACACAGCTTCTGGTGTTCTGAAGTCCCTCCAGCCAGCTGCTGGGCAGACCTGCCCTGTGGCTAAAATCTCTGGCTCAAGCAGGGCTGGGGTTAGCTCCCATAGTGCTGCACTGGCCAATTCCTGCCGGGCTGTTGGGCTGTCCTCAGTGGGAGGTTAGCTTTTTTGTGTTATTTTTTGGGTTCTGTAGCTCCAAAGTTTGTTCAGAGTCCCTTTTTATATAAATCAGGTAATGTGGGAGCTGGAGCTGTGAGGAAGTCCTGTTTCTACTCTGCCATCTACTACATGTATAATTTTTAAACAATAATTTTTTTTTAAATTTTGAGTTCTAGATTCTTTCTCTCCTTCCTGCCCCTCACCCCTCCTTGAGAATGCAAACAATTTGATTTTTATCATACATGTGAGGTCATGCAAAACACATTTCCACCTTGGCCATGTTACAAAAGAAAGCACAAACAAAATAAAGCAATAAGAAAGTTAAAGAAAGTGTGCTTTAATCTGCATTCAGAGTTCATCAGATCTCTCTCTGGAGGTGGAGAGCATTTTATCATCATAGGTCCTTTAGAATTGTCTTGGATCATTGAGTTAATCAGAAGAGCTAAACCTTTCACAGTAGATCATCCTTATAGGATCAATTCATATTTTCAACTGTTTATCTGTCTTTGTCTTCCTGCTGTGTTTTGTTGGTAGTATATAAAAAATGCTGATGGACTTATTTTATTTTATTTTTGGCTTTTTTTTTGGGGGGGGGGGCAATTGGGGTTAAGTAACTTGCCCAAGGTCACATGGCTAGGTTTTTGTTTGGGTGTGCATTAAGTGTCTGAGGCCGGATCCGAACCCAGGTCCTTCTGACTCCAGCGCCGACGATCTACTCAATGCACCGCCTAGCTGCCCCAATGGCCCCATTTTATATGCTGAAACTTTGCTGAAGTTGGGAATCATTTCAACTAAGTTTTCATTGATTCTCCAGGGTTCATAGTTTTGTATCCTCATTGCCTATATTTATTCCTTCAATTTCTTTTTCTTGTCTTATTGCTATAGCTAGCATTTAAGTACAATATTGTATTTCTCGCACATTTCTAGCACAATATTGAATAATAGTGAAAATGGACATCTTTGCTTCATTCTTGGTCTTATTGGGAAGGCTTCACATTCATCTCTATTGCAGATAATACTTGCTCTTGGTTTTAGATGAATACTATTTATTATTTTAAGAAAGGTTCCATTGATTTCTATGCATTCTAGTGTTTTTAGTGGGGATGGATGTTATATTTCCTTAAAGACTTTTACCGCATCTATTGATATAATCATATGATTTTTGTTGTTTTGTTATCGATATGGCCAATTATGTGGACAGTTTTCTTAATATTGAACCACCTCTGCAGTCCTGGGTGAGAGCTCCTGAAGCTTCTGCTGCTTCTGTTGCCACCACCTAGAACCACTAGTGGTGTTTAAGCTACTTGGGTTCTGGCCCAGTTTCCCCTCCTGTGTTATAGTTAGTTGTCTTGTGCTGGACATATATGTCTCATTCTGACCTTCTGTTGGCTCTGCCACTCCAGAATTAAATTTCAGGCATTATTTTAAAGTTGTTTGGAGGGGAATGTTGGGAGAACTTGACTGAGTGTTTCTCTACTCTGCCATCTTGGCTCCACCTTTGCTAACCTCTTAATTTTAAAGATGAGGAAACTGAGGCCCAGGGAGGTCAGGGGACTAGCAGTTAAGGGCCAAAACAGAATTTCATTTTAGATCTCTTAACTCCCATCCCATCATGTTTTCAGTTGTATTGATTCTTGAGGGTCACTTTTTTCTAAAGAAGGAAAAAGGTTAAAACAACTTCAAATGATGGGGTTGGCTAAATAGTTTCTTCCAAATAAGCAGTAGGCAAGTTGGAAGTTCTAAGAATGAAAGAAGTGTGAAGGGAAGCTGGAAAGTACTAGAGATGTGACTAGAGAAATGGAGGAGGTGCAAAGATGCATTCAGGGATGTTGGGGGAGGCAGGGTGGTTACTGAGCACAATTCAAAGCTCTCTCCTTTCTCAAAGGCCCCATAACATGTTACATTAAAATAGCTGTAGTGGAAAAGGATGCTCTAATCACTAGGTCACAAGACTCTCCAATTGTTTTTTAGCCATTTATTTGGGGTGTCACTTGGGAGATTTATTTCTTAAAGGTTCAAACTGGAATAACATTTGTACTTAAAAGAATGATGATGATTATTATGAAAATGGAAGATATAATTATGATGATTTTGTAGTTTCTCCACCACATCTTCTTAGAAGTCTTTATTGTTGTTTTTTGGAATGCTTTAGTCTGAAATGAAAATCATATAAACAGTTAGTGTTTTTCTAGTGACTAGACAATAGGCACCCCCTCATATTAAAGAGAGCATTTCTTTTTTTTTTCTTCTTTTTTCTTTTTGGAGGGGGAAGGTAGGGCAATTGAAGTTAAGTGACTTGCCCAAGGTCACACAGCTAGTTTTGTGTTAAGTGTCTGAGACCAGATTTGAACTCAGGTCCTCCGGACTCCAAGGCTGGTGCTCTATTCACTGTGCCACCTAGCCACCCTGAGAGCATTTCTTTCTTTCTTTTTTTTTTTTTGGCATCTTATGAAACATTTAATTTTAAAACTTCGATTTTCAGATCCATTCCCTTTCTCCCTTGTCACCCACTCCCTCTGAGAAGATAAGCAATTCAGTCTGTGTTGTACATGTATAGCTATGCAAAACATTACCATAGTAGATATATTGTAAAGGACTGCTTATATTTCCCTCCCACCTGGTCCATTCCCTACTTTGATCCTGTCCTTCTTTGATAGTGGGTACTTCTAACCTCCCTTCTCCCCAGAATGCCCTCCCCTCCATCATCCCCCCTCTCATCCCCCTTTCCCCTACTCAGGAGAGTGGGTGAGGGTAAGATTTAGTATGTATGTATTTAGTATGTATGTGATTCTCTCCTTGAGCCAACTTCAATGAGAATATGCTTTTGCCTTTTTGCCTTCCTGTTCTTCCCCTCCCTTGCAACTACTTCCCCTTGCCTCTTCTACATGAGATAGTTTGCCCTACCCTGTCTCTGTCTCCTCTTGCCACTTTCCTCTCTCACCTCTTGACTTCACCCCTTAAGAATCATCCCTTCCTTGGGGTGGCTAGGTGGCACAGAGAGCAGAGAGCCAGCCCTGGAGCCAGAAGGACCCGAGCTTGGATCTGGCCCCAGACACCCAACACACAAACAAAAATCCAGCCACGCGAACCTGGGTAAGTCACCCAACCCCAATTGCCCACCAAACAAAAAAAATAATAATAATCATCCCTTCCCATCAAATTCAACCTGTGCCCTCTATCCCTGTATACCTGTGAACATATGCCATGTACCCTTCTTCAATTATTTTCATAATGAGAAAGGTTTCATCAAACACAGTTATTGTTTTTCCATGTAGGACTATAAATAGTCCAACTTTGATAAGTTCCTGTTGATTTCTTTTCCTTGATTACCTTCTCAAGCATCTCTTGCTTCTTGTGTCTGAATGTCAAATTTTCTATTCAACTCTGGTTTTTTCATCAAGAATGCTTGAAAGTCATCTATTCCACTGAATGACCATATTTTCCCCTGAAACAAGATACTCAGTTTTCCTGGGTAGGTGCCCCTTGGGTTCATTCCCAGCTCTTTTGCCCTCTGGAATATCATATTCCATGCCCTTCTATCCCTCAGTGTAGAAGCTGCCAGGTCCTGTGCTATTCTGATTGTGTTGCCACAATATTGAAATTGTTTCTTCCTGCTGCTTGTAGTATTTTCTCCTTGATCTGGGGATTCTGGAACCTGGCTATAATATTCCCGGGAGTTTTCTTTTGGGGATCTTTTTCAGGAGGTGATTAGTGGATTCTTTCAACCTCTATTTCGCCCTCTGGGTCTAAAACATCAGGGCAATTTTCCTTGAGAATTTCTTGAAGGATGATTTCTAGGTTCTTTTTTTGATCATGGCTTTCAGGTAGTCCAATAATTTTTAAATTATCTCTCCTGGATCTATTTTCCAGGTCAGTGGTTTTTCCCATGAGATATTTCACATTGCCTTCTATTCTTTCATTTGTTTGGATCTATTTAACAGCATCTTGATTTCTCATAAAGTCACTAGCTTCCATTTGCTCCAGTCTAACTCTGAAGGAATCAATCTCCTCAGTGAGCTTTTGAGATTCTTTTTCCATCTGGCAAATTTGGCTTTTTAAGGCATTCTTCTCCTCATTGCCTTTCTGAGCCTCTTTTGCCATTTGAGTTAGTCTATTTTTTAAGGTGTTATTTTCCTCAGTCAGGCTGTTGACTGTCATTTCATACTTTTCTTGCATCTTTTTCATTTCTCTTCCCAAATTTTCCCTCACTTCTCTTATCTGCTTCTTAAGGTCCTCTATGGCCTATAGCCAGCTTGTATTTTCATTTGGGGCTTTTGGTGCAGGAGTTCTGACCTTACAGTCCTCCTCCATGCTTTGAGCCACTTTGCCCCTAAAATAGGAGTCCAATGTTGAACTTTCTGTTTATTTTGTTTCATTAGCCTAGGCATATTGCCACTTAATTACTTGATTTTTGGGCTTGTTGCCACAGTAGGACGCTGCCACCAGACAGGGGAGCTTCTGCCCAAACGTGGGGTCTTCACAACTTCCGCCAGTTGGGTGGCCTCTGTAAAGCCTCCACCCACTCTGGCAAGTTGGATACCCACCCCAAACTTCCCCCCAGACCACAATCCAGATCCAGGCAGTTTAAAGCAAAAGCAATTAACCCCCAGACTGATTGCTGGATCTTCCTACAGTTCGCAGACCAGGAGCTAGAGCCACTACTGAGGCTGCAAAATGGCTTTTGTGCAGCTGTTTCTTCAGCAGCTTTTTGCCCCCAGGGGAGGAAGCCACGTGTTCCCCAAATACTGGTCCCAAAGTCCATAGGGCACTAACCTCTCACTTTGTCCTAGGCATATCTGTGCTGATAATTCTGGAATCGCCACAATTGCTGGAGTTCTGGGGTTCCACCAGTTGGCTGAAGGCCCGGCCTCCCTGGGGCTAAAACCGCGGACCTGGGCTCGGCTCTGCGCCCTGCGCTGTAGGTTCCCAGTGCGCTGTGCTGCCTGCTCTCAGAGCGCTGCGCTGGCCGCTCCCTGCAGGGCTGCTGGGCTGTCCTCAGCAGGAGGTTAGCTTCTCTGTGCCGTTCTGTGGGTGCTGTGGCTTCAGAAGTTGTTCGGAGCTCCCTTTCACATTGATTGAAATTTGTGTGGGGCAGAGCACATTGGAAATGCTGTTTCTACTCCACCATCTTGGCTCCGCCCCTCAACTGCGAGAGCATTTCTATAAACATACTCTCAAAGGGATGTTATATGAAACAATGAATATAATTCAAGCTTGATCTTAATATAGACATCGTCCTTCCACAGGTGAAGAGATCTGAGATCTCGCTGGCATAGATCCTCCCTTCACTGGTACAATCTGTACCCCATCTATGTCGTCTCATCCTATGTGACTCTTCTCCAAGTCTTTCCATAAATTCTGTGTGGATGATATGCTAAAATATGCTAATATGCTATGCTATAAGCTAAATCTATGCAATATGCTAAAATCCCTCTTCTGACTCCTTTAATATGCCCCGATAATTAATGCAACACTAAAGCTGACAATAAGTAAGCCCCGGACTTGACACAGGAGGATGCTCACATGCTTTTTTTTCACTCACTCAGTCATTTATTCAGTTGGTTATCCTTTTCTCTTCTTATCCTCTTTCATTCATGCATGTCCTTGATATCTTTTATGCCACCTTTAGACATAAAGTCTGCACTGGCAATGTGTTGTCTCCACGTGCCCCTTTTACAACTTTTCACACTTTTATAGACAAAAAAATATTTTTAAAAGTGGCCCAAGCAGTGACCAGCAGTCTTATAAATCTTGTGGTGGGGCAGAGAGAGGCAGCAGCCCAGCTGAACTCTCCCAACATTCCCCTCCAAACAACTTTAACATGATGCCTCAAATTAAATTTTGGAGAGACAGAGCCAACAAAAGGCCAGGATGAGACTCTTTCAAGCCTAACATAACTGAGGAAGTCAGCAGTCTGTGACACAAAGGGAAAGGCTGGACTAGAGTACACATAGAGGCAGAACAAACAGGGGGCCTTGGAGGTGGCTGTGATGGTAGTAACAGCATCTTTGGGTGCCCTGAGCCTGGAGATGGTATGAAGATCAAAGGACTGGTCAGAAAGAGATTACAGGGATTATAGATGACAGATTACATTTGTTGGTACTGTGTGCAGCTGGCACTGACTGGCACATTGCCTACACACTATTATGGGTCACAATTCCAGGGTAGAGAAGAACACTTGTGATTAGTCACAAAGGGACAGGGTCCCAGGTCATACTTCCAAGGCAGAGAAGAACACTAGTGCTTATGGCCATAGGAGAGTAGAGGACCTGGTCACAGTTCCAGGCTCAAGAGGAGCACTAGCACTTGTGGCTGCAGAGGAGCTGTGGCCCTTTCTGGATAGAAAGCAGAGTACAGACTAGGAAAGCAGTGACCACACCTCTCCCAGAATCACACCACTTTGGTAGTACCAAAAACTTGTGGATCTTTAAAACCAGCTCTGAAAAGCACAAAAAAACAAAACTCTGAAGCTTGGAATGATATCTCCCCTCTCAAAGGTGAGCAAAGCCCAAGTGTAACATAAAAGTTCAAAGTCAAGAAACAGATTGGAAAAATGAACAAATAAAAAAAAAGAACCCAACCATAAAAAGATACTAGGGTGGCAAAGAAGATCAAGACACAAACTCAGAAGACAATAATGTAAAAATAGCTACATGTGAAGCCTTAAAGAAAAATGCAAATTGAACACAAGTCCAACAAGAATTCCTAGAAGAACTAAAGAAAGAGGTAAGAGTGGTAGAGAAAAATTAGGAAAAGAAATGAGAATGTTGCAAGAAAATTATGAAAAGAGAATTAACAGCTTGGCAAAACAGGCCTTCAAAAATACTGAAGAGCCCCACCACCCACAGAATGACACAGAGAGAAGCTAACCTCCCTCTGAGGACAGCCCAGCAGTCCTGCAGGAAGGACCAGCACAGCAGTCTGGGACCCTGCAGTGCAGTGCGCAGAGCATGGGGAGCCAAGCACAGCCGAGCGCCTGAGTCGGGGTTTTAGCCCCAGGGTGGCAGGGCCAGCAGCCGGCTGGAGGGACCCCAGAACACCAGCAGCTGTGGCGACTCCAGAATTATCAACACAGACATGCCTAGGACAAAGTGAGAGGTTAGTGCCCTATGGACTTTGGGACCAGTATTTGGGGAACACGTCGGCTCCCTCCCCTGGGGGCTAGAAGCCACTGAGGAGACAAACCGTTTTGTAGTTTTCAGAGGCAGCTCCAGCTCCTGGCCTGCGAACTGTAGGGAGATCCAGCAATCAGTCTTGGGGGGTAATAGCTCTTGCTTTAACCTCCCTGGATCTGGATTGTGATCTGGGGTGGAAGTCGTGGGTGGGATTACAGCTTGCCAGAAACGGAAGTTGGCCCCCGCCACATGTTCGGGGTGAAAGTTCTTATCTGGTGCCAGGCCATACTGTGGCAACAAGCCCAAAAGTCAAGTAATTAAGTAGCAACATGCCAAGGCAAAGGAAACAGATTAAACAGAAAAATGCAACCTTAGACTCCTACTTTGGGGGCACAAAGGATCGAAGCATAGAGCAAGAGGACAGCTGTGAGGTCAGAAGTCCTGCTCCAAAAGTCCCAGGAGAAAACATGAGCAGGTTGCAGGCCACAGAGGACCTTAAGAAGGACTTTAACAATCAAATAAGAGAAGTGGAGGAAAAATTGGGAAGAGAAATGAGAAGGATGTAGGAAAAGTATGAAATGAGGGTCAACAGCCTGACTGAGGAAAACAACACCTTAAAAAATAGACTAACTCAAATGGCAAAGGAGGCCCAAAAGGGCAATGAGGAGAAGAATGCCTTAAAAAGTCGAATCTGCCAGATGGAAAAAGAATCTCAAAAGTTCACTGAGGAGATTCATTCCTTCAGAGTTAGACTGGAGCAAATGGAAGCTGATGACTTTATGAGAAATCAAGATGCTGTTAAGCAGATCCAAACAAATGAAAGATTAGAAGGCAATGTGAAATATCTCATGGAAAAACCACTGACCTGGAAAATAGATCCAGGAGAGACAATTTAAAAATTATTGGACTACCTGAAAGCCATGATCAAGGAAAGAACCTAGAAATCACCCTTCAAGAAATTCTCAAGGAAAACTGCCTGATGTTTTAGATCCAGAGGGCAAAATAGAGGTTGAAAGAATCCACAGATCACCTCCTGAAAAAGATCCCAAAAAGAAAACTCCCAGGAATATTATAGCCAGGTTCCAGAATCCCCAGATCAAGGAGAAAACCAGGAAGAAACAATTTCAATATTGTGGCAACACAATCAGAATAGCCCAGGACCTGGCAGCTTCTACACTGAGGGATTGAAGGGCATGGAATATGATATTCCAGAGGGCAAAAGAGCTGGGAATGAACCCAAGGGTCACCTACCCAGCAAAATTGAGTATGTTGTTTCAGGGGAAAATATGGTCATTCAGTGGAATAGATAACTTTCAAGCATTCTTGAGGAAAAAACCAGAGTTGAATAGAAAATTTGACATCCAGACACAAGAAGCAAGAGATGCCTGAGAAGGTAATCAGGGAAAAGAAATCAAAAGGAACTTATCAAAGTTGACCTATTTACATTCCTACATAGAAAAACAATAACTGTGGCTGATGAAACCTTTCTCAGTATGAAAATAATGGAAGAAGGGTGTATGGTCATATGAATACGTATGTGAATGTGTGTATATATGTTTACAGTTATACATGGATAGAGGGCACAGGTTGAATTTATTGGGAAGGGAGGATACTCAAGGGGTGAAATTATGAGGTTAGAGAGGAAAGTGGCAAGAGGAGATGGGGAGAGACAGGGTAGGGTAAACTATCTCATGTAGAAGAAGCAAGTGGAAGTGGCTGTAGGGGAGGGGAAGCATAGGAAGGCAAAAAGGCAAAACCACATTCTCATTGAATCTGGTTCAAGGAGAGAATTACATACATACTAAATGGGATATCTCAACCTGTAGCAGAATAGGGGGAAGGGGGATGAGAGGAGGGATGATGGATGGTAGTACATTCTTGGGGGGAGGGGAGGTTGGAAGTACCCAGTATAGAAGAGGGACAGGATCAAGTAGGGAATGGACCAGGTGGGGGGTGGGATGAGTGGGAGGGAATTATAAGCAGCCTTGTACAATATATCTACTATGGTAATATTTTGCATAGCTATACATGTACAGCACATACTTATCTTCCCAGAGGGAGTGGGTGTCAAGGGAGGAAGGGAATGGATCTGGAAATTGAAGCTTTAAAATTAAATGTTTCATAAGATGTTCAGGCATTGGGGCTCAGAGATTCACCTTGCCCTAATGGCAAAGTCGAAGGGGGTATGGGAGAAGATATGGGAGAGAGCATATTAGAGGAAGGGATATCTTGTGGGACTGCTATTCTGGGATGGTGGGTACAGGAAAAATGGGGGAACAAATTGTAACTCAAAATCTGGTGGAAATGAATCATGTAAACCAGAATTTAATAAAGCATTTGTTTAATTAAAAAAAAAAAAGAAAATCATTCCTTAAAAAGGAGAACTGGCCAAGTAGAAGGTAATGATTCCATCAGACACCAAGAAACAATAAAACAAAGTCAAAAGAATGAAAAAAAAAATAGAAGAAAACATGAAATATCTCCATGGAAAAATAACTGACCTGGGAAATAGATCAAGAAGGGATCATTTAAGAATTAATTGGACTACCTGAAATCCACGATCAAAGAAAGAGCTTAGAGAATGTATTTCAAGAAATTATCAAGAGAAACTGCCCTGATATCTTAGAACCAGAGGGTAAAATGGAAATAGAAAAAATCTGTCAAATCACCTGATGCTGACCATTGTAAACAACTTAAGACTATTAGGCTTTTAGACCATAGAATGCTCCTCAGCTCAGTACAAGAACCACTTTGGCAAGTAAGCCAGAGTAACTGAAATGCTGGGTATGGAAATAATCTTTTAAACTCAAGATTATTCCTTGCAGCCTGATGAAAAATAGTCTTTGTCTAAGGACTCCCTAAAGCCTCTTTCATTCTTAAAATCACTACTGTCCCTTAATATCTTGGATGTATAATTCTTGGAATGCAGGAGTATAGACTTTACCTTCAGGATGTAGCACAGAGTTCACATTATTCCTCCCTAATAAAATGATTTATTTTGGGAATATGACTATATAATTTATTCAGTCGAATTACAAATATTGTATTTTGTAAAAAGACAATGTATAGAACTCCATTATTCATGGTAGAAATGGAAGTACATAAATGGGAACATAACACTAGGGCTACCACTAACAATATAAAAATTATAAACGAGTACAGACATATTTTAGGAATACATGTAAGTTCCATGAAGACAGGAACAATGTCTTACTTTTTTTTAAAAATTCAATTTTTTTTAGGTTCTCTCCCCAACTTGTATCCCCTTCCCTCTTTCCTCATTGAGAAACAAAAACAAAACCTGTTACAAATGTACATTGTCAAGCACAAATTCCCTCAAATTCTGTGTCCAAGGGGAAAAAAAAGCTTAATTCTGCCCTCTGACTCCTGGAGGTACACTGTGTTTCATCATGAGTTTTCTGGAATTATGGTTAGTCTGATGTTGTTCAGAATCCCCATGTCTTTCAGAATTGTTTGTCCTTGCAATATTGTTGTTGCTGTATCTAAACTCTGGCTCTTCTTGTCTTGCCTGCCACAGTCACCTCCAGGATTACCTTGCTTTACATAGCTTGTATCTAGTCATTTGCATGTTGTTTCCTCCATTAGAATGTGAGCTCTACACACGAAAGGACTGCCCTTCTTTTTGCCATTCTTCGTATATTCAGCATTAAGCACAGTGCCTGACCCATAGTAACCACGGGATAAAGATTTATTGACTGGCCCAGTTGAAAATGCCTTGGATACTGCCATGGATTCCTAGACACCTTTTGAATCTGTGTCTGAATCCCTTTCTTACTCCCTCCAATCAGTGCTTTTGACTTGGGCCTAGAGCCTACAAGGAATGTCTTCTTTCTCCTCTGCTCTTCCTTTGCTCCTGTACACTACTCAAGAGAAGAGAGAGAGTATAAAGGATGCAGGGGTTGTCAAGAATGCCAAGTACTGTAGAGGATCAAGACCAATCAAAGCAGGGCTAATAGGAAATGGACTGGGAAAAGACAAAGTTAAGCCAATCAAGTGTGAGAACTGTGATCATGCAGGTCATAATAAGTGGATATGTGGGTCATGCCCAGTGGGAACAGAAGGATACAGACGCTGCTGTCATGGAAGTCCCAATTTCATACATGCTACTGGGACTTCCCCTATTGATGCTGTGAGTCCATTTAAATATGGACAGGAACTGAGTGCTCTGGGGATTGGGAAAGAAGATCGACCTAGTAATACCTTATTCACTGGGGCTCAGGGAAAATCTTATTTCTCCCTTTCTCCTTCCTTCCTTCCTTCCTTCCTTCCTTCTTCTACCTTCTAAGGTAGAGAGGCTTACAGCAGTATAGTATTATCTAGAAGGGAGTACTTTTATCTCCAGGAGTAGGCACAAAGGGGGCCAGCACAGCTCGATAGTGATAGTGATGCCAGACAAAAGAAAAAAAGTTTCAGTGAACTATTAAAAATACACAGAAGAGAGCAGAAGGAAATTCAAAAGAGAGCACATACAGGCAAAGCAGTTTTGTTGCCTTCCTGTTAAATTTTTTTATATACTATCAATAAACTACACATAACAATTCATTTCTCAAATATATTCCTTTCTCTTCTTTGTGCATAAAAAGGTTCATGCTTTTGATGTTGGCTAAACTTATAATAAAAAAGAAAATTTAAAATAAAAAAGACCAAAAACTTAACTCTTAGAACTCTTCTTGCCGAAGGTTTGACCTGCTCCTATGTGTACATCAGGATTATTACACTATACAAAGTTTGCCAGTATTTTAAAATCTCGAGCTTTTGTCAAATTCTTATATCAACAGAAAGCTGATATGTGCAACCTTGTTAAACATTAAGCATGCTTTTGTTTCACATCTCAACTGAAGCTATCCCTTTTAGAACAAAGGTTCATAATTATTTTGCTGGAATGATTTCTTCCACATGAGGAACGGAAATGTTAAATATGATGGAAATATTAAGTGATTCTTCAGGGAAATGAAAAGATCCTTAGAGAAAAAGAAATAAGGTATGCATTGGTAGCAAATTTAATTTTTATTTGTTCAAAAGTAACACAAAATCTTAATTCTCTTAAAGGAGAAATAAGTTCTGTACCAGTCTGAACCCTGATCTATCTAATTAATCTTTCAGTCAAGTCAACAAGCCTGTATTAAGCTTATTACATTTCAAGCAAAGTCTGTTTATGATGATTATGCTGTACAGTGTTAAGTTAATGAAAGGTCATGCTTTGGATTACAGTAGGTTGGGCAAACTTTTTTTTATATTTGAAACATTTAATTTTAAAACTTCGAATCCCCGATCCATTCCCTTCGTCCCTTGTCACCCACTCCCCCTGGGAAGATAAGCAATTCAGTATATGTTGTACATGTATAGCTATGCAAAAAATTACCATAGTAGATGTATTGTAAAAGACTGCCTATATTTCCCTCCCACCCATCCCACCCCCCACCTGGTCCATTCCCTACTTTGATCCTGTCCCTCTTCAGAAGTGGGTGCCTCCCACCTCCCCTCCCCCCAGCATGCCCTCCTCTCCTTCCTCCCCCTTCTTATCCCTCTCTCTGCTACTCTTCTGCAGGGTGAGATATCCCATTTAGAATGTATGTCATTCTCTCCCTGAGCCAAACTCAATGAGAATATGGTTTTGCCTTTTTGCCTTCCTTATCTTCCCCTCCCCTGTGATTACTTCCCCTTGTCTCTTCTACATGAGATAGTTTACCCCACCCTATCTCTCCCCATCTCCTCTTGCCACATTCCTCTCTCACCTCTTAACTTCACCCCTTAAGTATCATCCCTTCCCGACAAATTCGACCTGTGCCCCCTATCCATGTATACCTGTAAACATATATACACACATTCACATATGTATTCATATGCCCATATACCCTTCTTCAATTATTTTCATAATGAGGAAGGTTTCATCAGACACAGTTATTGTTTTTCCATGTAGGAATGTAAATAGTTCAACTTTGATATGTTCCTTTTGATTTTTTCCCTGTTTACCTTCTCAAGTATCTCTTGCTTCTTGTATCTGAATGTCAAATTTTCTATTCAACTCTGGTTTTTTCCTCAAGAATGCTTGAAAGTCCTCTATTCCACTGAATGACCATATTTTCCCCTGAAACAAGATACTCAGTTTTGCTGGGTAGGTGATTTTTGGTTTTAATCCCAGCTCCTTTGACATCCAGAATATCATATTCCATGCCCTTCCATCCCTCAATGTAGAAGCTGCCAGGTCCTGGGCTATTCTGATTGTGTTTCCACAATATTGAAATTGTTTCTTCCTGCTGCTTGTAGTATTTTCTCCTTGATCTGGGAATTCTGGAACCTGGCTATAATATTCCTGGGAGTTTTCTTTTTGGGATCTTTTTCAGGAGGTGATTAGTGGATTCTTTCAACTTCTATTTTGGCATCTGGTTCTAAAACATCAGGGCAATTTTCCTTGAGAATTTCTTGAAGGATGATTTCTAGGTTCTTTCTTTGATCATGGCTTTCAGGTAGTCCAATAATTTTAAAATTATCTCACCTGGATCTATTTTTCCATGTCAGTGGTTTTTCCCATGAGATATTTCACATTGCCTTCTATTCTTTCAATTGCTTGGATCTGTTTAACAGCATCTTGATTTCTCATAAAGTCATTAGCTTCCATTTGCTCCAGTCTAATTCTGAAGGAATGAATCTCCTCAGTGAACTTTTGAGATTCTTTTTCCATCTGGCAAATTTGGCTTTTTCTCCTCATTGCCTTTTTGAGCTTCTTTTGCCATATGGTTAGTTTATTTTTTGTTGCTTCCTCTTTTTTTTTTCTTAAACAAATACTTTATTAACTTCTGTTTTACATCATTCATTTCTGCCAGATTTTGAGTTACAATCATTTTTCCCCCATTATTCCCCTACCCAACCTCCCAGAATAGCAGTCCCACAAGATATCGCTTCCTCCAATCTGCTCTCTCCCATACCTTCTCCCATACCCCCTTCGACTTTTCCATTAGAGGAAGGTGAATCTTTGTGTCCCAATGCCTGCAATCTTATCTCCCAATTATAAGCAAAAGAGTATTAATAATAGTATTTATATATATTTGAAACATTTAATGTTATGACCTCGAATTTCAGATCCATTTCCTTCCTCCCTTGTCACCTATTCCTTCTTGGGAGATAAGCAATTCAGTATATGTTGTACATGTCTAGCTATGCAAAACATTATCATAGTAGATATATTGTACAAGGCTGCTTATAATTCCCTCCCACTCATCCCACTCCCCCACCTGGTACATTCCCTACATGATCCTGTCCCTCTTTTATAGTGGGTACTTCCAACCTCCCCTCACCCCAAGGATGCCCTCCCATCCATCATCCCTCCTCTCATCCCCCTTCCCCCTATCCTGCTGCAGGTTGAGATATCCCATTTAGTATGTATGTCATTTTCTCCCTGAACCAAATTCAATGTGAATGTGGTTTTGCCTTTTTAGCCTTCCTTATTCTCCCCCTCCTTTGCAACCACTTCCCCTACATGAGATAGTTTACCCTACCATGTCTCTCCCCATCTCCTCTTGCCACTTTCCTCTCTCACCTCATAATTTCATCCCTTGAGTATTCTCCCTTCCCAACAAATTCAACCTATGCCCTCTATCCATATATAACTGTAACCATATACACACACATTCACATATGTATTCGTATGACCACACCCCTTCTTCCATTATTTTCATAGTGAGAAAGATATCATCAGTCACAGTTATTGCTTTTCCATATAGGAATGTAAATAGTTCAACTTTGATAAGTTCCTTTTGATTTCTTTTCCCTGATTACCTTCTCAGGCATCTCTTTTCTTGTGTCTGGATGTCAAATTTTCTATTCAACTCTGGTTTTCCTCAAGAATGCTTGAAAGTCCTCTATTCCACTGAATGACCATATTTTCCCCTGAAACAAAATACTCAGTTTTGCTGGGTAGGTGACCCTTGGGTTCATTCCCAGTTCTTTTGCCCTCTGGAATATCATATTCCATGCCCTTCTCTCCCTCAGTGTAGAAGCTGCCAGGTCCTGGGCTATTCTGATTGTGTTTCCACAATATTGAAATTGTTTCTTCCTGGCCGCTTGTAGTATTTTCTCCTTGATCTTGGGATTCTGGAACCTGGCTATAATATTTCTGGGAGTTTTCTTTTTGGGATCTTTTTCAGGAGGTGATCGGTGGATTCTTTCAACCTCTATTTTGCCCTCTGAATCTAAAACATCAGGGCAGTTTTCCTTGAGAATTTCTTGAAGGGTGATTTCTAGGTTCTTTCCTTGATCATGGCTTTCAGGTAGTCCAATAATTTTTAAATTGTCTCTCCTGGATCTATTCTCCAGGTCAGTGGTTTTTCCCATGAGATATTTCACATTGCCTTCTAATCTTTCGTTTGTTTGGATCTGCTTAACAGCATCTTGATTTCTCATAAAGTCACTAGCTTCCATTTGCTCCAGTCTAACTCTGAAGGAATGAATCTCCTCAGTGAACTTTTGAGATTCTTTTTCCATCTGGCAAATTCGACTTTTTAAGGCATTCTTCTCCTCATTGCCCTTTTGGGCCTCCTTTGCCATTTGAGTTAGTCTATTTTTTAAGGTGTTGTTTTCCTCAGTCAGGCTGTTGACCCTCATTTCATACTTTTCCTGCATCCTTCTCATTTCTCTTTCCAATTTTTCCTCCACTTCTCTTATTTGATTTTTAAAGTCCTTCTTAAGGTCCTCTATGGCCTGCAACCCGCTCATGTTTTCCCCTGGGGCTTTTGGAGCAGGACTTCTGACCTCACAGTCCTTTTCCCGCTCTATGCCCCCAAAATAGGAGTCTAGGGTTGCATTTTTCTGTTTCCTTTGCCTTGGCATGTTGCCACTTAATTGCTTGACTTTTGGGCTTGTTGCCACACTATGGCTTTAAGGCCAGATAGAGGAATTTTCGTCCCGAACGTGTGGGGGGCAACTTCCGTTTCTGGCAAGCTGTAAACCCACCCACAACTTCCACCCTAGATCCCAATCCAGATCCAGGGAGGTTAAAGCAAGAGCGATTACCCCCCAAGACTGATCGCTGGATCTCCCCACGATTTGTAGGCTGGGAGCCGGAAATGCCTCTGAAAACTACACAGTGGCGTGTCTCCTCAGCAGCTTCTAGCCCCCAGGGGAGGGAGCTGACGCATTCCCCAAATACAGGTCCCAAAGTCCATAGGACACTAACCTCTTACTTTGTCCTAGGCAAGTCTATGTTGATAATTCTGGCGTCTCCACAGTTCCTGGTGTTCTGGGGTTCCTCCAGCCGGCTGCTGGCCCTGCCGCCCTGGGGCTAAAACCTCGGCTCACGTGGACCTGGGCTCGGCTCGGCTCCTGCGCTCTGCGCGCTGCCGGCTCCCAGACCACTGCGCTGGTCCTTCCTGCAGGGTGCTGGGCTGTCCTCAGCGGGAGGTTAGCTTCTCTGTGTCGTTCTGTGGGTGCTGGGGCTCCAGAAGATTTTCAGAGTCCTTTTTTACATAGTTTGTGGAGAATCTGGGGGCAGAGAGGCTTGGACGAGCTGTTTCTACTCCGCCATCTTGGCTCCGCCCTCGTTAGTTTATTTTTTAAGATGTTATTTTCCTCAGTCAGGCTGTTGACTCTCATTTCATACTTTTCCTGCATCCTTCTCATTTCTCTTCCCAATTTTTCCTCCACTTCTCTTATTTGGTTTTTAAGATCCTTCTTAAGGTCCTCTATGGCCTGTAACCCGCTTGTATTTTCATTTGGGGCTTTTGGTGCAGGAGTTCTGACTTCACAGTCCTCCTCCTCTTCCATGCTTCAATCCTCTTTGCCCCCAAAATAGGAGTCTAATGTTGAATTTTTCGGTTTATTTTGTTTCCTTTGCCTAGACATGTTGCCACTCACTTACTTGACTTTTGGGCTTGTGCCACAGTAGGGGTCTTCTCAACTGCCAGAGGTATTAGTTGGGTGTCCTCCCTGAAGCCCCCACACATTCTGGCAAGCTGAATACACACCCCAAGACCTCCATCCCAGACTCCAATCCAGATACAGGGAGGTTAAAGCAAGAGCAATTACCCCCCAGACTGATTGCCGGATCCCCCTAGAGTTTGCAGGCCAGGAGCTGAAGCTGCAACTGAAGCTGCAAAATGGCGGCTGTGCCATGGCTCCTCAGTGGCTTCTTGCCCCCAGGGGAAGATGCTGACGTGTTCCCAAATACTGGTCCCAAAGTCCATGGGGCACTAACCTCTCACTTTGTGTTGGAAATTCTGGAAAAGCCACAGCTGCTGGTGTTCTGGGGTACCTCCAGCCGGCTGCTGGACTGGCCACCCTGGGGCTAAAACCTCTGACTCATGAGGTCCTGGGCTGGGCTCCCAGAACTGTCAGCTTTCAGCAACATTAGACTCCTATTTTGGGGGCAAAGAGGTTTGCCACCCTGCTTCCTCCTGAGCCCACCCGTAGTACCCTCCACAGTCCAAGGAAGAACCCTAGGGATGACAATAACATTCCTGCACTCATGCCTTCACAATGAATATATTTCCACCCTGTCACACACATCCCATTCCAGTGGTTCTGAACCCACCATTGCCACGGTTCAAACTCCATTCTCCATTTCCTACTGACAGCTCCCTCATTTCCATCCTCCTCCACCTGACCCAGACCCCTACTCAGTCCCACTCTAGGGACTGTCCCTACCACTGTGCTCTCAGGAATGCCTGCTCCATAGATAACAAACAGGATTTTATCTTCAACCTTTCTTTCTCCTCATCCTCTCTTTTCTTCCACTCCCTGGAACCTGGCTCCCTCCTGAGGACTTGGCCTTCTGGCTACCCTTTCCAGCACTGGCTGCACTTTCACTCACACCCCCTGACTCTGTCTTGGTGAGGGGTCTGGGGGTCTGGGTTTCTCCTGGCTCCCCATGACTCAGTACTCTCTTCTTCATTGAGGTTCATTCAGGCCTCCAGGACACTCACTTTTCTTCCTCAGTGAATTCAGTGCCTGGCTATTTCTCTCTTGCCTAATTCCTGTCCTCATAATAGGGGACTTCAAAACACACACTTATGCTCCCTCCAATACCATAATCTCTCAATTTCCTCAGCTTCTTCTCCACACACAGATGGTCATGCCCTTGATCTTGCCGTCACTTGTAAATGTCCCTTATCCATGATCATGAACTCTGAAATACTTTTTTCTGCTCATAATCTGTTGTCAGTCTACTTCTCCCTCTGCCTTGCAAGCCTTAACCCTGTTCTTCAGCCTTTTCATGACTTCTAGTCCCTCCACCTCTAATTTCTCTTCTAGGAATAATGATTCCTTCACTGGCTACACTCTCTTCCTTTCCCCATCTTGACCCCTTGGTGAACTAGTTCAACTCTATAGTGTCTCTTGAGTCCTTTGTCCCCTTTTCTTACTGAAGATTGTGCCCTTCCAAAGCCAACCTTGAGTTAATCCCACTACCCACTGCCTCTGCTCATACTCATGTGCTGCTGAATGGAGCTAGAGAAAGTCATTAAGCTGTGACTGGTCTCCTACAAGTTTAGGTTACATAATCTCAGCTGGACCCCGGGCAGCAAGGGGACCCTTTCAAACCCTCCTCAGCACTTCACAGTGATCTCGCTCCCGCAGCATTTCTTCTAACCCTTTTTATCCTTCCTCACACCTTTCATGGCTCCCCTTTCCCCACCCCAACATTAGGCAGCTCCCTAGGAGCTCCGTCCTCACGGCACACTGCTCAGCTGACTTCTGACATTGTCTCCACCCCAGGCTCACGTGGAGAGATGGTCCTTCTCCTTGCCAAGCCATGCTCCTTTGTGTGCACCAGTGATCTCCTTCTGATACCCCCTTTCTCTCACTAGTCTTCAACCATTCCTTGTCTACTTGCTGCTTCCCTATTGCCTAGAAACATGCTCCCTTCTGCTCCCTCCTCATAAAGCCCTGCCCCTTGATCCACCCCTCCCCACTGGCTATCACTGGCCAATCTCCTGGAGGAAACCCCACAACACTGCCTCCCCTCCCTTTCTCTCTCTCTCTCTTGCTTTTTGGAGGGCAATTGGGGCTAAGTGACTTGCCCAAGGTCACATGGCTACTTTTTTTTCCTGGTTAAGCGTCTGAGGCTGGATTTGAACTCAGGTCCTCCTGACTCCAGGGCCCATGCTCTATCACTGCGCCACCTAGCCACCCCCTCCCTTTCTCTTAACTCTTTGCAGTCAGGTTTCTAACCTCGTTATCTAACCCAAAGTGGCTCATGACCTTAGTTGCCAAAGTGGATGGCCTTTCTCAAGCCCTCGTCCTTCTTGACCCACCTTCTTGTGACACTGTTTTCCTCTCCTGATTCTCCTCCTGCCTGTCTCCTCTACCAGATCTTTGGGCGTGTTGCCATCACTAACCAGGGGCATCCTTTAGGGACTTGGTCTTGGGCCCTTTTCTCTTCTGTCTCTCTATGGTTTCACTTGGTGATTTCGCCAGCCCCCATGGATTCAAATGACCTCTATGCAGATGTTTCTAAGCTCTACTGGTTCAGCCTTAACCTTTTGCTGATTTTCATTCTCATATCTCCAATGCCTATAGGACATCTCAAATTGGATGTCCCTTAGACATCCTAAATTCATCATGTCTAAAGCTACTCATTATTCCCCCCTCCCCTCAGCCCTCCCATCTGCCCAATTTCCCTATTACTATCCCCTCAGGCTCACTGTGACTCCTAACTCTCTCTCGCCACCATATGCAATCTATTGCCAAATCCTGTGGTTTCTGCCTTGGTAACATCTCTTGTATATTTCCCCTTCTCCCGTCTGATATTGGTACCACCCTGGGGTAAGCCCTCTTCATGGTCAGACTTAGACTACTGCAGCAGCCTGCTGGCCCATCTCCCGGCTCCAATTCATTGTCCACTCAGCTGTCAAACTGATCTTCCTAAAAGGCATATCTGAGCCTCGAGTTTGACACCTCTATACCCCCAATCTGACACCTCTGTACCCCCAATTTTAGCACCTTTGTACCCCTAATTTTGACACTCTGTACCCAAGACCCAGAGATTTCTTGTTATCAAACTCCTGTCCAATGGCTTGACATCAGAAACTGATGTGATTTTACCAGCAGAAAGGGCATCATCACAGAAGAAGCCTGACCATCTGACTGGTGGCTGAACCAGCCCTCTGTGCTGTCCTGGAGGGCAATGACCATTGGATTCCTCTGTTTGTATTCTCAGTGCTCAGGGCAGTGCTGGCTTACAGGAAGTCTTAATAAAGGCTTTGATCATTCATTTCTTTTGCATATACATATACATATGTGTATATGTATATATATACATATGTGTATTCATGCATGCATGCATGTGCTGTCTCTCCTTATTGGAATGTGAGATCCCTGTGGGGAGGGACCTCAACTTTGCGTCTTGGCCATCTCAGTGATTGGCATGCTGCTTGGTGCTTAATAAAGGGGGAGTCATGAAGATCACAGAACAGACAGAAAGACACAGTCAGAGTCACGTTTGGGGGACATCAGTGTGCTGTTGTGTGAGGTAGGATTTGAAGCTGGGTCTTCCTGATTCCAAGGCCAGTATGCTCTACGGCACCTTGGTGATATGCCTGCAAGCAGGGATGCCAATTAGGAAGCTACTGCTATGGCCCAGGTTAGAGGCGCTGAAGGCCTGAGCTCTGTGAGTGGTGAGAGATGCTGTGACCCACCCTTGGAGGGTTTATGAAATTGTTTCTGCATCAGCATGCTGTAGGGGAACAATCACCGCATTTGGGTCCTTACTGTGCCATAAGCTACTTGTGTACTAAATGTTATCCAAGATTAGTCAGTTAGTCTTGTTTCCTTATCTTTAAAATGAGAGGGTAGGGTCAGTTATCCTAAGGTTCTAGATCTATGATTCTAAGGTACAGCATTAAATTTTGGAGGTACAGCCATTTTCCTTCCCCTCAATTTGTTCCATTAAAAAGTAATGCTTGTAAAACATCATAAGGTTTTTTTTTAATTTAAAATTTAAAAAACAATTCTAACCACCAGGAGGCGATAGTGAGTGAGACAGGGTCCTTCTACAGGCCGGCTTTGCAATGAAGGGACCCTTTGCCTGGGGCTTCCCCCAAGGGTTAGCTTTTGAGGCCCCCTGAGAACCCTGCTCCCCAGTCTTCTCCAAGAGAAGCTATAGTGTCTTTCCTCATAGTTGACCACTTTCTGGCCCACTGGCTTGTTCACAAAAGGGAAAAGAAACAGGTCCAGGGTTTGAGCAGTCTGTAAGGCTATGAAACTATGGAACCCAGGCTCCCTTCTCCTCTCCCTAGGCTGGCCACAAGAAGTTTGATCTGAGGGGCCTGACTGCAGCTGCCCACCACTACAAAGGCCTACTCGCTTGCTATAAAATAATAAATATGTGAATAAAAATGCAACCGACTCTCCATCCAAATGTAATTTACTTTCCCTTTCCGATATTTAATTCCAGTAGCTGGAACCCTTTGCTCCTTTCAAACTAATTAAGGACTTTTTACCCGTAGTTTAATGCCTTTAATTGATTCAATAGAGCTGCTGATAAAGGTATGAATGGGGCATAGAGCATCCCATGCAGTGACTGCTTCCATTGGCCACCACCCTGACAAAGCCTGGCCACCTCTGTAAAACCAGTGACCCCAGTGAAATGGAGGGGACCCTCTTTATTAACACACAACAAAGAAATGATCTTGGTAGCCATGGAGAAAAGGTGATAGGTTTTGGGGCTGGGCTAGGAACCTTACAATTGGCTATCCTGAGAAAGGCAAGAGTAATTTCGACCCTCTCTAACAATTAAAGAATGTTAATTGTTTTATGTGACCCATCTGTATCTTGCAGTCTTTTTGGGGGGGATCCTAACCACCAGACTTGCTATCTCCTTTATTACACAAAGACAAGTAAAGACTGAATATCTTTTGGGGATGGTACCAAGTTAACTTTTTGGCTTTAACAAATAGATACAAAGGAAGCATCCCAGGGGGCAATGGCTTGCAAGATAACTTTTCATTTAAACTAACTTTAAGCTAACTCCAAGGGAAAATAGAATTTCTGAGCTCAACTCAAGGACATAGAAAGGTGGCTTTAGGCAGATGTAGACTCAATTATAAAATTAATATAGCATAAAAATCAATTACATTGTAGAATCAATACAGTAGAAATCTACACAGTAGAAACTAGAGGTAATATTAATTTCTGTCTTAAGATGTAAAGTATCTGAAGGAGGGGAAGATATCAGTTTTGGAAAAAATCTAGGACCTTATTAATAAAAAAAAAAAACCCAAACCAACTCCACACTAGAGAGAGACCTTGAAAAAGGGGAGGAAATAAGCATCTGTTCCAGGAGCTATGCTAATAATGATCTCATTTCATTCTCACAACAACCCTTTGAGGTGGGTGCTATTATTATCCCTACTTGAGGGAACTGGGGCAAACAGAGCAGTAACTGGCTTAGAGTCACACAGCTCCTGAGGGTCTGAAGCTGAATTTGAACCATGGTTTTCCTGACTCCAGGCCTGGCTCTCTATCTATTTCACCACCAGCAGCTGCTCAACACCAAGAACACCGATAACTACTGACTTCAATGCCTCCTCTCTCCTCTGTTCAAAATCTTTAGGAGCCATCGCTATCTGTGTGAAGATGTAGGCCTCCTTGGTGAAGGTACTAGGGCATGAGCAGGCTTTTGAAAGCCACATTTAGGATGGCTTCGCCAAAGAGAGGTCATGCCAGTGCAGACTCATTCCCTCTTCTGACGGAGGAAGAGGGGAGAAGCAATACAGTTTACTGAGCCTTCAGCAATGGTTTTGATGACTTATCTCACACTCTTTTTTGAGGAAAAAACAAAGACATGAATTAGAAGAGAAGACAGGGGATGGATGCAGAGCTGGCTGGACTGGCCAGACTCCAAGAGCTGCTGTTAATGTCCGACACCAGCGGGGTAGGGTGTCGTCAGCGGAGTGCCACTGGGTTCTGTGCTGCTGGACATTCTTATCAGTGACACAGATACAGAAAGTACTCTTATCAGAGTTGAAAATGATTCAAAGTTGGAAGAAAGAACTAAGACACTTGATGAAAGGGTCAGGATAAATCCAAAAAGATTATGAGAAGCTAGAACACAAGGCTGAATCTAATAAGATGAGATTCAATCAAAATAAGTGTAAATTCTAGTCAGGAAAAATTAGCTTCAGAAGCACAAGATGGTGGAGACCTGGGCAGATAGCAGGTGTTCTGAAAAAAGACCTGTGCAGTGGACTGCAATCAGTTATTCCCTCCACATGGCAACTTGCCCCACTGTGGTTTTGCTATATCTTGGGTTGGCATAAGAAACCAAATGGGAATTTGGGGGGAGTTTTGTGGAAGCCACAGATGACACATGAAGGAAGGCCAGCAGACAACACAGAGCTTATGACCACATACTTAACCCACATTTTAAAATAAGGTATTGTGAACACCATATAAAAGAAAGAGAAAAAATTCAGACTTCTTCTTTTGGATTTTCCAGATTGTGGGGGCACCGTTCCCCTAACCCCACAATGTGGAAAGGATAACTGTGCAAGCTCAGTGTGAATGAGCATTGAGATGGGGTAGCCAACAGAGGGAATTCCATGCTGCTCTGCACCAGAGGGAACTCTGTCTCCTACCAAGAAACATGGTTAAGCAAAACACTGGCATCCATCATGCTGTATCTCTGTACCGAGAGGATACATGGATTTAAAGCTGGGAAAGAGAATTTCTCCATCTCCATCCCTTTGACCCTTCTACAGCATCTGACATGGCTTGTCACTCTTGCCTTATGGATACTCCCTCCTCTCTCGGTTTCCACATCACTCCCCTCCTGCTTCTCCTTCTGCCTGTCTGACTTTGACTGGATCATCTAGTCATAGTCACCCTCTCATATAAATAAAGAAACAGAGACCCAGAAAACAAGAGGGCTCTCTTGATATCACACAGAAGATGAGGAACCCATCTGGAATCCAGACCCAGGTCTTCTGACAGCGAAATCCAAGGCTCTTTTCTTGACATCATGCTGATGCAAAATTGTAGAAGACTTCCCATGCTTGGCCCAGGAGCCTGCAGGAAGCCACTGAAAATTTCTGAATACAGAAGAGGGAGGTGGTGATAAAACTGAGCCAGGCAGCATCAGGATTCACTGGTTTGGGAGAAGTAACCTTTGGGAAGTCAGGCTAGGGCAATAATCTGTGCAGGGGGGATATGAGGGCCTGTCTAGGATGGTAGCAGTGGGGATAAAGAGGAGGGGCTAGATGTTAAAGATAGGCAGTAGGTAGACTAGATATTGGATATGAGAGAGAAAAATCAAAGATACCAAGATTTGAACTAAGATTCTTTTTTTTTTTTTTGGAGTGGGGAAGGCAGGGCAATTGGGGTTAAGTGACTTGCCCAAGGTCACACAGCTAGTAAGTGTTAAGTGTCTGAGGCCAGATTTGAACTCAAGTCCTCCTGACTCCTTGCTGCCTTGCTGCCCCGGCTAGCATTCTTTCTAACAGAAGCAGAATGAGGCTTGGATAATTATACAAATTATCATTGCACAATCTCTGAAAAACTGGAAGTTATCTGTAGGCTTATGGAAGGAATAACTACCACTGGACAACCTCAAGGAACCTTTCTTGCTCACCTACTATGTGCCAGCTCTGTGCTAAGAGTTATTGCAGCTGCCTTGACTTCTCTCAGTCCTTAGTCCTTTGTAATCTGGCTTCTCACCTCATCAATCAACTGAAACCACTCCCTCCAAAGTGGCCAGGTGTCTCTTCAGAGACAGAGGGATCCATCCATCTCCCTTCTTGGCCTCTCTGAAGCACCAGACACAGTGACCACATACATTTCCTATCTCCTCCCAGAGACTTGTTATACACAGGCCTCTTCCTCCCCTCCCATGAGGCTCTCCATGACGGGCTCCTCTTCTTGGGGAGATGCCCTGTCTCTGGGTCTTTCTGCTGGCTTGGATCTCCTCCCCATCTTCGGGGTCCTTCAGAGGCCCCTTTCTGGGGTTATCATTCTTATCACAACCATTTCCCACCAGTGCATGCCAGAAGCTGAGTCAAGGAAGCAGAAAGGAAATACAAGGCAAGCCTTACTAATTACAGACATTCAGCAGGACACAGACAGATGGGGCCCAGCAGGTTCCTATGGGGGGACAAATGGAGATCAATGATAAAGCCTACTGGGAATAAAAAATCCATCAAGTCCATAAAGCAACAGGCCTCCCTGATACTGGTTTATAGCAGATTCAGCAAAGAGCAGGTCTCAGTGCCTTTGGCCTCTGGGTTCCAGGTCTCAGTGACTAAGGGCTCCTCTGTGCCCAAGACCAGGCCAGACCTTTGAGGAACTGGGACCATAGTGTACCATCAAGGACCCAGACCCTGGTACTGAACACTAAGAATGAAACAGTGCCTACGTGCCCACTAAATAAAGGGAAGAGAGATCACCACCGGGAGCATTTCCACCCCCTCCCCAGTCAGCCTGACAGAAGATCCCTGGGGGCGGGGTTGGAACCAGACAGCAGGGCTGACCAGAGGGCCATGGAGGTGACCAGATGGCAGGGGTGACTGAATCGGGCGGAGTGGGTGACCAGATGGCTGGGATGACCCAGCTGGAAAGAGTGACCGGAGGGGGTCAGAGAGAGGTGACCGGACAGTGGGGGTGACCAGACAAGTAGCTGCACAGCGGGCCTGAGAGCAGGTTTTGCCTGGGTTTGCCCCCCTCCCCTCTTCCCAGATTCTTACCCACACAGTGGGCAGAAGATGAATGGGGCAATCGTCTTCTCCTGACCTTGGGATCTGAACTCCTTGAGGTGTCCGTCAACACTAGGTATCTACACTGCTTCCCCTCCCACTCTGCCTTCAGACCCGGTTATTCCTCCAAAGTTAATAACGACCCCTCAAGTGTCAAAGCCCAGAGCCCCCCAGTAGATGCCATGGTGGTGGCGGAGGAGCCGAGCAGGGGAGTGGGGAGCTTTGCCTCCAGGCTTTGGGGTCTTTTAACTACCCTTCAAAGACAGGCACTCCCGAGGGTTGGGATGGGAAGGGAGCGCCCAAAGCCGTTGTGCCCCCACTCTCCTGACCCTCGGCCCACGGCCCACGTCCCTGGGCACTGCTTTGAACAGCCAACATCACTGGAGTCGGCTAAGTCTCAGCTGTTCCTGGGCAGCAACCAGAGCTGCCCTTTCCTTTCCTGGGAGTTCCTCCTGTCAGTGAAATCCCAAGTCCATCCTGTCCTGGCCCCTATCATGTTACTGAAAGGGGATCAAACCATATTTCAGACCCAACAAATAAAGAGACTGCTGTTTAAAGGAACACCAGCGAATCAGTGAATCCTAAAGTGAGAAATTCCTTTGTAATGCAAATGATCACACTCTAATTTACAAGTATTATATTTCTGGACTCTGAAAATTAGATTTTCTGACAACTGCAGAGGTATCGTCAGTGTTCTGAGATAAAGCAGATTGTCAGCCATGCACAGGGGCTTACAGAAAGTCACCACCTTTACTTTCACTGAAATCCTCTTAAAAGCACTCAGTCAGGGTAAATGACCTTTGGGCCCTGGCCTAGATGGCAGGAGTGGAGGCAGACTTACAGCTACTTGAAGATTGTCTGTTCTGTCAATAAGTGTATTCAGTTTTTCTTCTCTTTTCAACATTTTGTCAATATTCTGTGACATCGAATTTTTGACATCAGTCACTTGACTTTTCAGAGTGGAAATCATAAATTCACCTTGACTTTGATTGTACTTCATCTGTAGGAGAAAGAAGAGTGCCTTAGGTTTCTTTTGTATAACTATCATTCATTATAGTACGTGTAGCCATTAACGTGCCAAGTGTGGAAAACTTATCTCAGGTGATAGGGACACCCACAAGTTTAAAGGAAGCCATCAAACATACAATTCCAAACAATGGCAAAAGCATTGAATTGACTTGTCCCCAACCCAAACCTCTAAGAGAAATTGCCTTTAGGTGCTTCTATAATAGGGGATTAATAACAGCATGTTCAATAAATGTTGGATCGAGTTTGTATAAGTAAACTACCCTTGTCATTTTTGTGTAGGTGACATTAAGGCAGACTCTGAGGAGTATTCATTGTGTCAGACCACTCGTCTTCAAAGTGGGAACTGAGGAAGAAGCCCCAAGGAAGCTGCAGCTTGACCCTATTGAAGTGGGGTGGGAAGATGGGTTTCATTCCCTACCCCCTCTCCCTCTGTGCCTTCAAGGCCTGTTTCCAACATGTCCCACTTCAGCACTCTTTCGTCCACTCTGTATCTTTCCATGGATGGCCTTCTCTGGCTGTGGGCATCTCAGATTAGGTAGGAAGGAGATAACCTAGTTCTATTCAGGTAGGACCCAAGCAGCTGCACAGGCAAATTTCCACCATCCTTGTACCTAGCCTGTCTCCAGATCCTGATAGTATGGTCAGGGCAGTGCCTAGTACATACGATCTGCCCCCTCCCCTAATACATACATACATACACCCATTATCCCTTCCTCCATTTTTTTTAGAGGCAGCTGGTGGAGCAGTAGATAGAGTACTGGGAGTGGAGTCAGGAAGACCTAAATTTAAATCTTCAAATCCTCAAATCTGGCCTCAGATACTTACTAGCTGTGTGACCCTGGGCAAGTCACAGAGCCTGGCACACAGTAAGAACTATATAAATGCTTCTTCCTTTCCCTTCCCTTCCCTTTCCCCTGGGAAACAGAGAGTAGCATAGGGTGAACAAGCATGGATTGATCACAATAACTTTATTTTTTCTCTAAACCCACAAATGTAAGAGAAACGATTATTTCTCTCATATTAATAACCAATGATTAATTGGGATGAAGGTTTCCCCTTTATATTTCCTTATTCAGAAATAAGCCCTTGTAGGGTACTCAGCTAGCCTCTGAAAGCACATTGCTGATAGATGAGGTTGCCCAAATCCTTGTGGTACATGCTTGTACCCTTCCCAAGGAGAAAACCATACAAAGAGAATCTAATCTAGGAGAAATCCTACTGCTTTGCTTGGGTAGAAGCAGGTCCCTTTGTCTAGATTGCCCAAGGCAGGGTGGACTGGGTAAAGATGAGTAAGAGTGACATAATGAGCCATGCCCCCAACCTCTCATTAGACTATCCCTCATTATAATATTCATTCTCTCATTAACTGTTAACCAATCAGAGTTGATTTCCAACTGTCGGGAACATCCACTCTTCCAAAGCGTATATGCATTGAGAAGCCTCCATGATTCTTCTTTGGTTTCAGAGAGAAAGCTAACTGACCATTTTATTATCTACTAACCATAATTAATAAAATTATTAATTGCTCAGAAACTCAAACTTTTCATACATGTTTTCACACATTTTCCTTCTAATTTTATTTGCATTCGTTTTACTTGTGCTGAAGCTTTTCAATTTTATGTAACCAAATTCATTCATTTTACACACTATGATCTTTATTCACCTGTAATTGTGAAAAGTTTTTCCTCTGTTCCTCTAATTTGTTTGTGATATGACCTTTTTATATTTAGGTCACATCAGCTTGGAACTTATTGTATTATATGGTGTAATATATTGGCCTAACTCTAAAATTTGTCAGATTTTTTTTTTGCAGTTTTCCTAGGAGATTTGTTAAAGATTGAATCTTTGCCCTAGCAGGTGGGATCTTTGGGTATAATGAACATCAGGCTACATTTTGATTTTTCTACTGATTGATGTTTCTATTTTTAAAGAAGCTCCAGAGAATTTTGATTACTGTTTTTCAGTTAAGTTTGAGATTTTGTACTGCTAGGTCTTCTTCCTTCTTTATTTTCTCATGATTTTCCTTGATATTTTTGTCCTTTTGTTCCTTCAGGCAAAATTGCAATTTTTTGAGCTCTATAAAGTAGTCCTTTGGTTATTTGATTGACATGGCACTTAATAATTTAATTTAGTTAACAATGTCATTTATTGTATTGGCTCAGTCTACCCACGAACAATGAGTGCTTCCCTAATTATCTAGGTTGGTTTTTGTTTCTGTGAAGAATGCTTTGTAGTTCTATTTATACAGTTCCTATGTATGCCTCAAATATCACATTTATTATGCAGTTATTCTGAATGGAGCTTATCTCTTCCTGCTAGTTTTTGTTGGTGATATATAGAAAAGCTGACGATTTGTGTGGCTTTGTTTTATACTTTGCTACTTTGCAGAAGTCATTAATCTCCACCCCACCCCACCTTTTTTTTTTTTTTTTGTTTGGATCTCTAGTCCTCCAAGTCCTCCTTTAATTGAAGATGCTTCAATTAAAGTGAAGCATCTACAATCAGCACCTCCCCTTCTTATCCTCTCACTCAACTCTTTGCAAGCTGGCTTCTGACTTCATCATCCAGCTAAAACTGCTCTCTCCAAGGGACTGAGGCTCTTTAACTACCCAGTCTACTGGCCTTTCCTCAATGTCCTCATCCTCCTTGACTTCAGCTCTTCAGCTTCTGAAACCGTGGACCTTCCTCTTCTTCCTGACAGTCTCTTATTAATGGCTTTTCACGACGCTGCTCTCTCCTTGCTCTCATCTACTCTTGGCTGGATTTTCATAGGCCATTCCCACTAAACCTGGGTGTCCACAAGATTCTATCCTGGACTCTCTTCTTACTGGACCATCCTTACTCTTTCATTTAGTGATTTCATCAGCAACTGGCTTCAATGATCATCTCTGAATGAATGACTCCAGTATCTCTTTGTTCAGCTTGGACCTCTCTCCTGACCCCAAGTCTCACATCTCCAAATGCCTATTACACATCCTGAACTGGATGTCTGGTAGACATCTTACACTCAACACATCCAAGGGATCCCTATTTTCCCAGTCACACAGGCTCAACACTAAGGCATCATCCTCACCGCCCCCCATACCCAATCTGGTGCCACGTCCTATTGTTTCTCCTTTCAGAACATCTCTGGCATGTGCCCCCTTCTCTCTTCTGACCCTGGTCTACATCTTCAGCCTCTCACACTCAGACTACTGCACTGACCTGCTTGGTGGTCTCCCTGTCTCAAGTCTCTTCCCCACTTTAATCCATCCTCAAATCAGCTGTCATATCGATCCTCCTAAAAGACCCTATTGCCCCCTTATTCAATCAATTCCAGGGTCTCCCTTCAACCCCTACAATCCAATATCAAGTTTTGTTGGGCTTGTAAAGCCCTCTGTAACCTGGCCCCTTCTTACCTTTCAGGGGTCTTACTTCTTTCTCTGCTTCATGTACTCTGTGACCAGCCTTCCTAGTGGCTCCTCACAGACAGCACTCCAGCCTGGCTTTCTCTCCCTCACCTGGATCGTCTCATTTTAATGCTGAACTTAGCAGGAATACCTGACTGCTTAGCCACTGTGACTCAGAACTCCCAAACTCCAGAGACTGGCCAGCCTGACCCCCTAGCAGGAGGGATCATGAGTGTGCAAGATCACAGGCAGGCTGGCTTCTTTAGATTCTCTCTTTCAGTCCCATTCATCTGGGCATTTTTGTGTTTTTCAATTATTCATCAATTTTGTTTGGGTCATTAGTTGTGTTGGGTAGAATTGGATCAGACAATTTCTGGTAGTTTCCTTGACTTTATTTTCAGTTGTGAATTCTTTATCATGTTGGGTATTGGCAGCTTGGTCTTCCTCTCTTTGATCAGATTAGCCAATGGTTTCCCTCTTTTATTAGTTATTAAGAGCTCCTATAATCTCTGCTTTCAATTTTGTTAATCTTCCTTTTTGTCTCTGGTAAAGTCCTGCTTTCTGGAAGGAGTCTTTCCTAGTTCTCCTTCATTTTAGTGCCTTCCTTCTGAGATTACCCCCAGTTTATTCCATCTAGACCTTATTAGTACCTAGGGGTCTGTATATTGTCACCTCCATTAGACTGTGAGCTTCTGAAGAACAGACTGTTTTGTTTTTTGTTTGATTTTTGGCTTTCTTTGTATCCTGGTGATTCTCACAGTGTCCAGAAAACAGTAGGTGCTTAATAAATACTTGATTTGACTTGACTCTTTGTGCTTATTGCCCCCATTTCTTTTACTTGTTTTATAGCTACAGCAAGTATTCCTGGCTTAATATAATTCCTGGCATAAAATAATAAAGGTGATTATGGATTTCCTTGCTTATTTCTGATTTTGTTGGAAAGATCTCTAGTGCTTTTCCATTACACATCATGCTGGGTCTTGTTAGAGACTTCTTGTTGTTTGTCCTTTGATCTTGAGGAAGACCATGATATCAGGAAGATGACTTGAAAGTGAATTAGATTTAAATGAGGGAGGACTGTGCAAAGTCCCAGCCTCCCTCTTTCTTTGAAGCCATCTGGGTTCAGTGGCAAGGTATAGATCAGGATAACTAGAGATGGCCCTAGATACAGTGGGAGATTTTGGCCTTTCTGTACTAAGGTCTTTCCCAGATCTCAGTCTGTCTGAGGCAATGCCTATGCATTGATTAAGGCTAGGTAAGAAATGAGGCAGAGAATGGCCTCCTTACCTAGTAAGAAAAAATCCATCTGGGAGAGGAAGACCCTTGGGCTTTTTGGGGCAGGAGGTCTTCTATCATATAATTATTTATTTCTTTTGTTAAATCTACACCTTGGAGTAAAAACTGTATATAGTAAACATGCTTCTCTATAAAGCTGAGCCATTACTGAGCTCTTTGAACAAGGGCTTAATGAAACACAGCTGACCCAATGAGGAGGGAGGAATTTTCTGAGACCAGACACTTGAGAGCTAATCTGATTGGATGACTTTGAGCTGTCTCCCCCCTCTAGACTAAATGACAAGGGGCTGCTACCCAGATAGAGTGGAAGTTAGGGGCTCAAGGTCTCTCAGTCTCTGGGAACCAGAGAGAGCCTTGCACTTCCTCAGAGGCCTCTTTGTTGTTGGGTGGAGCACAGGACCATGGGGATGAGACAGGCTCTTTTGGGGAATTGGCTCAGGTTATTGGTGGCAGTGCCAGGTGGTGATTAAGCAAATGGTAATGATAACGCCATCCTTCAAAAGGTGGAGCAAATGAGTAGGGCTCTGCTCTTCTGAACCTGAGTCTACCCCATAAGGAGGAACTGGTTCCTCTAGTGGGAAAGTTGGAAGTAGGGAGGACACGAATGCTCTTCAGTTGTGAGAGTGAAAGGTGGGAAAGCCAGGCACAGCCTGAGATGCACCCGAGACACAGGGAGAAGAGACTGCAAAACATCAGAGGAAGGAGAAGCAAAACCCCATGCATCTTGACCTTGGGGAAGTCAGCCCAAAAGGGATGATCAAATGAATGAAATTCTGAAGACACAAAGGGAAATGATGGCTGAGAGGAGGGAAAAAGGAGAGACTGGTATGTATTTATAGGGAATGTAATGACCAAATGACATTTTGTAAAGATTGTGATTGAACGAAATGGCATTTATTTAGTGTTTCTGCATGCAGAGTGTCAGTGCTGAGCTCTGGAGATATAAACAAGAGCAGATACAATCCTTGCCTGTGGGAGCTCAGACACCACAGTTAGGAGAGTATCATTCTCACAAAAGTAACTATGGTGGCTTTTTCTGTTGAGTCACTTGACAATGCCAAGGACTTTGACATCAGCAGAGTTCTTGGCGGGGGTCGGTGTCTTCATTAGCTATGGTTGTTGAGGGTTGTTGGGGGGGGCACACAACTTGGGGGGAACTTGCCAGGTCTCCTCTTCACAAGGATTGCTTCTACAGGTTGTGCTGGTAAGTATTTAGCCAATGGCTCTCCCTCTCCCCCCACCCCCAAAAAAGGAGGTAGAACATATCTTTAGACTGAATCTGCATCATTAACATTTTCCTCCATTGCTTTCTTAATTCTAGACAATCCACTAAACAATATTTCAAGCTTGGGTTTGTTGTGCCGGCTGACTTCTGAGGTGTAAAGACAATGAAAATTCAACCAGCAGTTCTCAGGAGCCAGGATGGGCTGAAGCTACCTCAGCCCTGATTGTTTCCTGGGCTCTGGCTGGGGGTGGGGTGGTGGGAGAGCAGGCTGGAGGCAGGGTGGCTGCTCTGAGGGTGCAGATACTCCCAGGGCTTTGGAGCTTACCTGCTTGTCAGTGGCATCTGGTCAAGGGTTGGTGATGATAGTGGGGATGAAGGTGGGAGCCAGGGCAGGCAACAGAGGATAAGCACAAAAGTCCTATAAAAACAGTGCCCAGCTTTCTGTGGCAACAAAGAATTGGAAATTGAGGGAATCAATTGAGGAATGGCCGAACAAGTTTCGGTATATGATTGTGATGGGATATTATTGTGCTATAGAAAATGATGAGCAGTATGCTCTCAGAAAAACCTGGAAGGACTTACATGAACTGATGCCCAGTGAAGTGAAAAGAACCAAAAGAGCATTGTGAGAAGACCGACTTCGACACACTTAGCTCTTCTTAGCATAACAAGGATCCAAGACAATTCCAAAAGACTCATGATGAAAGAACCATGGAGTCTGAATGCCGATCGAAGCAGACTATTTTCATTTTTTTTTCTTTCTTGTTTTTCCCCTTTTGTTCTGATCCTTCTCTTACAACGTGACTAATGTGGAAATGTTTACATGGTTGCCTATTTATAAGTTATATCAGATTGCTTGCTATGTTTGGGAAGGGAGATGTGAAGGAGGGAAGGAGAAAAAATTTGAAACTCAAAATCTTATAAAAAGTGAATGTTGAAAACTATCTTTATATGTAATTGGAAAAAATAAAATGCTATTTAAAAAAATGTGCCAGTGTGCTAAAACGAATAATGAGCTGAGACTTGTGCGGAATGCAAAGCATCATAGCAAGGTGGTTTTGTTTTGTTTTGTAAAGCTCTGTTTGGGAAAAGCCAAGAATCAAAGCCTGCTCAATTTTCTTTTTGCCTTGGCTTTCTTTTTGAAGGAGACTTTTTTTGGGGCTCCCTTTGAGGAGTCAGCTCACCAGGCCTGGGCTGGTCCACTGTGGATCCAATCTGTGAAAGAGCATGGGAGGGGTGCTGAGGCACAGAGGAGGGACCAGGATTGCCCCAGCTGTTGTGTCTTATAAAGGGGACCAGAGGGCAATGGAGAGACCGACCCTGTCTTTGATTCCCAGTAACATTCGTTAGAAGCCTCACTAATGAACACCAGGAAAGTGTCCACATGGCTTCATTGATGCCATCGGCCAGGGAATTAGGGTGTTTCTGAATCTGATTATTTGTTCTGTTCCATTGATAAACTTAAAAAAAAAACAACAACCCACCACGCCCATGCTAAGTGCCAAGTAGTTTTGATGATAAGTGCTACGTAGTCTTCAGTCTGAAAGTACTATTCTCTCTTTGTTCCGACTTCCTCCCCCCCATTATTTCCTTGGAGGTTCTAGCCTTTTTGTTCCTCTGAATGAATTTTGTCATTGTTTGGTTTTGTGAAGTAATCCTGTGGCAGTTGGGTTCAACATTTGTAGAGTCTTGTTCTCATGATTAGGGAGTTGGCCAAGAATTCAGAATAAAGTGGGCTTCTGGAGGGCAGGGGTTGCCTTCCATCAGTCGTGTATCCCCTGGGCTTAGGGTAGTGCTCAGCACAGGAGGTGTTTAACAAACGCTTGCTGACTCACTCCCTATCCAGTTTAGCTTTTGTGGTGTTCTCAGTCAACGATCAACAGTAAGAACTCACTGTGTACCAGGACCAGTGTTAAGCACTGGGATTACAAATATAAACAGAAACACAGTCCCTACCCTCAAGGAGCTTACCCTAAAAGGGGAAGACAACACATAAAAGGAAGCTGAAAAGTGGTGAGGGTGAAGATGCCCAGGGTGTATTGGGGGATGGTAAAGTTCTGAGTCCAGACTGGAGAGGAATGAGACATGACTGGCCTGGTTGCCCTCCTTAAATGGCAGTTCTGGGAGAAGCCATCCACTCAGGGAGGACCCCAATGGCTGTGGGGACTTTCACTGGGCAAATTCCAGGGCTGGTGGGAACTTCCAGGATGAAGGGCATGGAGTGTAACCAAGGCTCTCCCCAAAGCTTGTGAGAGTACCAGTGGGGCACTGGCTACCTGTCATCCTTCACTTTTGCCATGTGACCATCCCCATCTTTTCTTCACTAATGTACTCAGTTTGTAAATTTGTAAATTATTATATAAATTAATTTAATAATTTAGGTAATATTATCATTTTTACTACATTGACACAGCCTAACTATGAACAATGAGTAACTCTCTAGTTATTTGTGTTCAAATATTTCTGTAAAGAATATTTTGTAATTGTATGTATATTCATATGTGGTATACAGATATATACAATATATGAATGTGTGTATGTGCTTATATGTACATCTATACACACATAAATGGTCCTGAGTGTGTCTCAGTGGGTAGACTCCCAGATATTTTATGCATTTTGTTGGAGGCCCAGGGAAGACAAGCACAATAATACATTATTAGTGGAATTATAAATTGATTTAATCATTGAAGAAAATAATTTGGTGCTATGCAATAAGTCATTAAAATGTTCATATTCTCTGATTCAGAGAACCCCATCCTGAAGCCCATGTTCCAGGGAGTCCCTACAGATATAGAAAGAATCATCTAAGAATCTCTATCTATACTGTCTCACTGCCCATGAATTCCTCTGACCTCTATAATCTGGCTGCTAGCCCCTCCATTCAGTGTAGACTGCTCTCTCAAGGAGCCCCGGGCTCTAAGAGGGGAGCTTCCACTATGCCAGAGCCAGACCATGTCCCTGCTCCCTTTATGTGTTGTCTTTTCCATTAGAATGTAAGCTCCTTGTGGGCAGGGACTGCCTAGCCTGCTAGTTTTGAATATTCCTAATGCTTAGCAGTGCTGGGTATAAGATTACTACTTAGCAAATTCTTTTTCATTCATTCACCTTTCATTATTTACTCTTCAAGGTTATCAAGGATCTCAATGCCCAGCCCTCCCCGGTTGGCTCTCTCTACAACCTCCTCCCCTTGGACACTCTGGCCTCCCTGAGCTTCCTTCTGGGACCCTGCTCTCTCCTGCTTTTCTCCTCACTTGTCTAAGGACCCCTCAGTCTCTTAGATGGATCATAAAACAATTCCTGCCCCCTTACCATGAAGCCTGCCCAAACCTTTGTCCTAGGCCCAGTTCTTTCAGTTCGTGTGCTTCCTTCAAGAGCTCATCATTTTCCACGGGTCCAATGATCATTTCTAAGTGCGTGACTCCCAAATCTTTTTATCTGGCCTTTCTACGACTCCAGTTATATGGTATCAATTACTTCCTCAAAGTCTCATAGGCTGTTCAAACAGAAATCACTACTTTCTCTTCTCAGTCTTCCCCATTTCTGTACAATTTTCCAGGGCTGTATTACAATCATGTATTACATGTATTACTGTAGTACCATGTCTTACTAGTGTGGGGGTCGAATGAGGCAATGTATGTCAAATACTTTTAAAGTCCTTAAAGTACCATATAAATGCTGGTTGTTATCTCTACTAAATTCCTACTCCATACTTCATGGCACACCTTCCATAGTCCTTCCCAATCAGCCCAATTCACAACCCAGAGAGTGGTTTTTAACTCTCTGCTCTTCTCACCTCTCCCATCCAGTGAGCCCCCAAGTCTCCTAGATGTTGCCTTTGCCACACTTCTTCCTGTGACCCTGGGTAAATCACTTCATCTCCCTAAGCTATAGCTTCCTCTTTTTTAGTTTTTGCTTTTTGGAGGGCAATTGGGGTTAAGCGACTTGCCCAAGGTCACACAGCTAGTTTTTGTGTTAAGTGTCTGAGGTTAGATCTGAACTCAGGTCCTCCTGACTCCAGGGCTGATGCTCTATTCACTGCGACACCTAGCTGCCCCTAGTTTCTGCTTTCTAAGTGGAGGTAATAATACCCGCAGCTCTTAGCACATACAGCTGTGTGATAAAAGTATGAAAATCAGATGACATGGGGCTGGTCCAGCCTTTGGTGAAGTCTTAGCACAACAGAGACACTGGCTATGACCATTATTAACTCCACTAACATCCTAGCCCAAGACCTCGTGGCAGGACCTTAATCTGGAGCTCTGCAAGCTTTGCCAGCTGAGCACCGGTGGCAGATCCCACCGAGGTGAGAGAGTGTGGGTCCAACAGTGGACAGCACACTGCCTGGCCCAGGACAAGCTGGGCTGCCGAGGGAGAGTCTCTTTAGTAGATGGTGGGCAGCTGATGGATTTTTTTTTTTGGCAGTTATTCAAGAAGGCTCAGAAATATTTTAATCTGCATGGTGGAGGACCTCCCCCCCTCCCTTCCCCCACTGCTGTCCTCAGACCTTTCCCAGGTAAATCATGCTCTTCCTTTAGGGCTTTTGAATAGGAGTAGAACTCTCCAGCCTATGGTACCTATGGTACCAGAGTGTCAGGGCACACCCATCTTGTTACCTTTTCATAACTCCAAGGCACACCTTGACTCGTTTTTAAAGGATCATGGAGGCAATGACTCCCAGACTGCTTACCATGCATTTCCCCAACACTTCTTGAAAATCTGCAACAATTGCATTTGAAGGAGGAAAACGTTCTTGGAACATCAAGGGATTTTCAGAATAAGTTCTGCTCACCTAGAGAAAGTAATGAAACACTAACCTATAATTTTATCTATTGGAAAATAACTGGAAAATTACAAAAAAAAAAAATAAGGCACATTTCAGGTCCATAGCAAAGGCTTAATGATAGAGGATTTCTAACCCTTTAGAAGCACAGTGTCCTTGGTTTTTAAAAATGTCTCCAGGGGTGGATAGGTGGCACAGTGAGTAGAGCTCTGGCCCTGGAGTCAGGAGGACCTGAGTTTGGATCCGTTCTCAGACACTTAGCACACACACACACACACACACACACACACACACACACACAACCTAGCTGTGTAACCTTGGGCAAGTTACTTAACCCCAATTCCCCAACTGCCCTCCAAAGAGTAAAATGTCTCCAGACTGCCTCTGTCCCAGGCTTGGCTCTCTGGAAGTAGCCTACATGGTTTCTAGTCTCCCTTCTGTCTCTAGCAGGCTGCTGTTCCCTCTGGAGATAAGAGCTTTTCACATCTGAATCACATTTACTCGGAGAATTTTCAAGTTGGAAGGAAGGCTGGGCTGGGCAATGTTTAACAATGGATTCTCTGGAAAAAATGCCCACAGCTCACTTTTCAGTTTAATCTGCATTATTAATCTTTCTCCTATCACTTTCTTATGTCTAGACAATTAGCAAAGCTACATCCAGCCCCGGGTGGGCGAGTTTCCTAATTTCTGAGGCATAAAGGCTCACACTGAAAATGCACCAATCATTTCTCTGGAGCTGGCTTGAGGTTGTACCAGCACACCTCTGGTGGAGAGGTGCCACAGAGGCCGTGTGGTCCAACTTTTTTCATTTTTCTCTTTTGTCTTTGCATCTCCAGCACATGGCACACTATACCTCATATAGTGAGGGTTTAATAAATGCTTGTTAGTTGTAAGCAGGTAAGGTCGTTACGTCAATGAATCCTACTCCCCGTCGAGCTAGGTGGGCTGTGTGTTCCTGCAGATGGTGATTCTGGGTTGGTGGAGAGAAGGCTGGTGTGTCCCTTTATGAACGAAGGAGGGGGAGAGCTGGTGTGAGAGCTTTGGAGATGACAGACATTCTTTATTCCTGCTTTGAGACTGCCAGACTCTCTTTGGGATGGACTCAGGAAAGAAAAAAAAATACACTGGAAATGGCACACATGTAGGGAAAGCTAGGGTCTCTGATTTCCAGCTTCTTTCCTTAGAGACCTTGGGGAATTTCCTTTGTGGGTGAGATCAAGGCATCTCTTCTGGATGAGTTGAGACCCACCCAGCCCCATTTCTGGAGGGAGAATGCTTTAATTTTGTGAATCTTATGGTATATTCTAGTCTGTAGACTATCTCTGATTTCTGCTTGTTATCTGCTGGGTAAATGGTTCCATTCATTATTCAATAATAATAATAATGGTAATAGTCCTATACTATGTGCCAGGCACTATGATAGGAATTTTACAATTATTTTTTCATTTGATCCTCATAACAATCCAGGGAGAAATTACTCCCATTTTATAGATGAGGAAACTGAGATAAGCAGAGGCTAGGTGACTCGCCCAAGGTCACACAATTAGTACATGTCTGAGGTTGGTTTTGAACTCAGGTCTTCTGGCTCCAGGCCCGGTGTGCTATACTACCAGCTGCCTGGGATGGTCTTCTGTGTAACTAGTACGTGATAGAAAGGTTATCAGCCCTGTGGATGACCCTCTGTGGCTCTGACTCCCCTCAGAGAAGGCACTGCAGCCTTCCTTGGAGAGAAGTGAGCAACATTGCAGAGACATCTCTCCTTGTCTCCTCATGAGCCATACTGAGAGCCCCATGTGGCCATACATCATCTGTACAGGCAGCGTATGCTTTACCCATGGGGAGAAGAGCCATGAACTGGAGGCTGCCCAGCCCCTTACAGGGGTCTGGGGGAGCCTTTCACAATCCCCTGCTTGGCCTCTGCAGCCTGTCCACAGACTATGGTGATTTCCTGTCTATGGTCCATCTGTCCAGTGAATATTTAAAATTGGATTCCCTGCTGGAATCTCAAACTCCACATGTTCAAAACTAAATTTGTTCCCCTCCCTCTAAGCCAGCCCTCTCCCTTCTGCATGGCTCTTTCTGTCAAGGGTCCCACCAACTCTTGAGTCAGCTGGGCTTCCAGCCTCAGTGTTATTCCTGATTTCTTACCCTGCATCTCATGTAGCCAATGAGAGGCTGAATCTTGTCTTTCCTACCCTAATGAGTGAATGAAAGAGTGTTCACTAAGTCTTCCTGACTCCAGACCCCGAGTTCTGTCCGTTGCACCACCTCACTGCCCTCCACTTAACAGGAACCCGTCGACAAATGAGGGTCAAGGCAATGACTCATGGATGTAACCTGTGAGTCACGACAGTCTAGCTTAGTGACCTTTCTATCAATTCCTATTTGTTGGAATCTCTAATTTGAGCTGTACATTTGTCAATGAAAATGAAGACTGAGCTGGTTCATTCCTTCTGCCTTGTAAGGAAACCACACAGCTTGTGGTTTGAACCCTGAACCCCCGGAAGCTGGGCTTGGTGGCACCACTGTGTCCTCTCTTTCTGGCTCACAAATAGTGATGTATGGTCTATCAATGCTCTCCTCCTGCCAAACTGCAAGACGCTTTTAACTAACAACAAGCAAGGAACAGCCATTAAAATGATGAAGGTTCTAGTTGTACTCCTAGGGAAGTTATCCTCTATGACACCACTCATTAGCTTCAAGTGTGTGTGTGTGTGTGTGCCCGCATGAGCGCCCACACTTTCATTTCCATAGGTGCAAAGATATGCATGATTTTATCTGTTTGAGGACACCCTCTCTCAGTGGAGATCACAATTCCCCCATGCTTCAGTTTAGCCAAAAAATGGCACGTAGTGGCCAATGCTTTGGGTATGAGTCATTCTGAATTTAGCTTCTTGGATGACAAATACGCCTCTAATCCTGCCCCTCGGGGCAGCCAGGTGGTGCAGTGGGTAGAGCCAGGCTGGGCCTGGAGTCAGGAAGACTCATCGTCTTGAGTTCAAATTCATCCTCAGACACTTACTGTGTGACCTTGGGTAAGTCACTTAACCCTGTTTGCCTCAGTTTCCTCATATGTAAAAATAAGCTGGAGAAGGAAATGGCAACACACTCCAGTATCTTTGCCAAGAAGACTCCAAATGGGGTTACAAAGGGTCGGACATGATTGAACAACCATCACTGCCCAGTTCAGATTTAAAGCCTTTCTAGCTCAGTATAGGATTTGTTATAGAACTCCCTCAACCACACAGACATACACACAGGCACAACTATGTACAAACACACAAATATACCTCTTCCCTCTCAGATCTATGATTTCACTGGTGAAGATCATGGTTCTTCCTCCCTCCAATAGACTTTAGCACCTGCTGAGAATCTTCTAGAGGGGCCTGGGCAGTAGGAGGTTAAATGCCCTGCCTGGGGTCAAAAACTGCATGTCTGAATGAGGATCTGAAACTGGGTCTTCCTGACTTGTAGGCCGGCCCTTTATCTGCTATACTGTGCTGTCTCTCATATGTACAGACACATGATATAAACATTAATATTTGTGTGAAACACTTTGCAAGCCTTAGAATACTGGAGGAAGGCTAGCCATTATTATTCTGTCTGCCATGTAATGCATTCTTGGCCAATTTTCCAATTGAAAAGTATTCTGATTTTCCTAAAACTTGTATTGCTTGATTTTTTTAATCTACCCCAGGTAATTGAGTCAGATTTCCTTTTTTAGAAACATTCTCCAGAGAAGAGAGATATAAAAGCAGGGGTAAAGATGAACTGTAAGACTGAGAATGGCCTGAAATCTTTGTAAACCATGAATGCACTGTTCTCCATCTACTCAATGCTAGTTTCAATGGTCAGGGTCCTAAGTATTTGTCATTTTGGTCTCTGAGGTTAGACTGTTTACTTCACATATGAATCTGAACACAGAAATCTTACAGAGATTTGGTAACTGAAATAAGGTTTTTAAATGGCCTAAAACATTCCTTACCTCGTCAAGAAATGCAGATGGTGAAATAACATCCAAGGGATTGTCTGTGGCACACAAGAAAGTGACTCCATCAATCAGGAGAGTATGGTAGACATAGCTTTGGAAAAATACGCACATTTCCATCATCATTCTGCAGAAATCCATCTGCCTACTATCTAGTTAAGAAACAAAACTAAGAAAGGCACGTAGCGTAATCAAGCTGCCTCCCTCTAGGAAACTCTAGCTGTGAAATACTGGACATCTTCCCCAGTTAGCCCCAATGGGACACAGCCTGCCCCACAGCATAGCTCAGGTTCACCTCTGAGGTGAGCTTTTTCTATTTTTCTTGAAATTACTTTTTGATCTAACCGTGTACATGTTCTATCTTCCTCACTCCCTCCTCCATTCCCTTCCCTTCTCCCCCACAGATGGTAAGCTACTTGAAGGCAGGACTACTCCTTACTTTGTCTCTGGAGGCCCTTCACCTAACTTGGTGCCTAGTAAGTCTTCGTTGAAATTAAAGTGAACATATTTGACATTTGAGAGTAAGCTATTTACGTTCTGCCCCAAATGCTATCTCAATCTAAGCATGCATTTCAAAATAGCCCCGTCAGATGCCCCTCATTTGTTCTTGGAGGGCAGGGTCACAGTTTGTGCTGGCTGCATAGAAAAATGCTCATCTACTTAAGCATCTCGGCTTTTGGAAGGGAAGGTCTCCAGCATTAGCACAAGGCATTGACGCACAGTAGGCACTTGACATGGGCTTGGGGACTTGCCACTTACGTTTTTGGCACTTGCTTAGTGTCAGGGATGTGGGAAAACTGGAGGGAGGCCCCTCTGGTATGTCCCCTATGCCTCGGTCTACCCAGCCATTCTATCTTTTAATTATATTCCAGTTTTTGATAGATTCCCCAATCTATCAAAGCCCAGATAATTTAGGAGCAAATTTGTTAAGTGGTGGCCTTAGTTTTGAGGAGGGGTCATTAACACTTCTCAGTCTGGCCCAGGGGGGACCAGCCTTTGCTTATGAAGGAGCTGTTACTAAACTCTAGAGTCACACATATGGGCCAGGAGAAAGCAGAAATGATAAATGTGTCCTTTCCATATATAAATTCTCAGTAGTCTTTAGTATTACGATATAGTCATCCTCTCCACATTGCAACTTTTTGTGGGTTGGCACAAGAAGTTAAATGGGAATTCTTGGGGAGTTTTGTAGAAGCCACAACTCAGAAATGCATAAAATATATGTACAGTACTGTATAATATCAACGTATTTTATTTATGAATGCCATAAATACACACAAATTTCTTCTTTTCTAGTAGAAAGGGAGGACCCAAAGATTTTACACGGATTCCCCAGCTTCGCGGGGCACTGCTCCCCCAACTCCTCTGATGTGGAGTAGATAAATGTACACGTGGTCCACCTAATTTTTTTTGATGGTGAACAATATCTTTATTTCTAAATCTGGATATTTGTTGAGAAAAAATTCCTAATTTTTCCAGACACCAAGGTACCTGTTATTGTGAATTGCTGGTATGATATGAAGGAAAGCCTCAATAGTTCAAAATGTCTTTAGTACAACTGAGTAAAGCTACAATTAGTCTAATTAAAGTTATTTTACAGTATTGTCTACTGTGCACCCTATTTTTGAGCAGTAAGATCATTAAGTGAGTGCCACTAACAAGTAACCTGTGCAGATCACAACCTTAGGACCCCCCTTCCCCTTACCTTCCAATTCGGGCTGTGGTCTTTTTCTCAGCTTTTAGAAGCACTAGTTTTAGCACTGATGAAACTGCATCCTAAAAATAAACTGTTAATGCTCAGTCTGTTGTAGAGAAACAAATAGAAGATGTATAAATATACACTTGTTCTTCCTTAATAAATGAACTGGAACATGGTAAGTTTAGCCTGGTTTGTGAGTAATAAATGTCATGTTCATTATAAATATTCATATCCACTGGAAGAAAAAAAGGCTATAAATCACAGATGCACAAAACACACAAGAAAGCCAGTCTCACTGCATCATAACCGTGTCATGGTTTCTACCATGGACAGGGCCATCTAGTCACGCTGTGGCTTTTCATCAGCACCAGTCATCAGGGGGCCAATTTAAACTGGGCACATCATTTTCACGGAATTACTGTCAGATATCTCAGGCTCTCATCTCAGCCTCTATCTCTGTCCAGACTCAAGGGTTCAACTGAAACTCAGGAAAAAAAAAAAAAAGCTTTATAATGATTCATTGCTTTCTTCCAAAAAGAAGAGAGATTGCCAAGTGTCCTCCTTATTTCTCTTTTCCTTTTTTTTGGGGGGGGAAGGTAGGGCAATTGGGGTTAAGTGACTTGCCCAAGGTCACACAGTTAGTTTTTTGTGTTAAGTGTCTGAGGCTGAATTTCTTTATTTCTCTTTTCAAATTAAAATATCAGTCACATTTATACTAGTGAGTGGTCTCCAAACCTTTTTCTCTCAACAAGTGCCCTGAAGAATTCTCCACCCTGAATTTTGTGTCAGTGGGCAGGGCTCTGTGGGATTTGCCTTTCAAAAAAAGCCTCCAATTTTGTCTGGTGTCTTGCAGGCTCATGCTCTCTGGCCACTGGACCCAGATGACTCCAGAGGAGAGAGGAAGGCAGGTGACTTTGTACTTAAATCCAATTTACCTGCATGTCATGGCATCACCTCCCTGATGTCATGGTCCTCTTTCAGAACCAAGGACCCTGCCACCGTTTAGGGAGTTTAGCCATTGAAACTGATGAACTACACCCTTCTTCCACCTCCCAGACCTTGGGGGGGGGGGTCACAGCTCAATATTCTAGAAAGGAACACTGGAAAGTTCAGGGTCATTGTTAGGAAAGTGGGAAGAGGGGGGCAAGTGAGAAACAGCAATCCCTCTCCAAATGAAGCAACCAGCTTCATAGATCCAAAGCTCAGAAGGACCCCAGAGGCCAGGTAGTCTCATTCATTCTACAGGTGAGGAAACTGAGGCCTAGGGAGGTTCTGAGGTCCCAAAAGTAATGCCAAGAGGGTGGGGCTTAAAGCTTTTTTAAAAATAAAATTTTAAAAATTCCTAATTAAGAAAGGGTCAGAACTACTGCTTTTTATGATGATGATAATAATAGCTAATACCAGAATAAGCTGAGTGCTTACAAAAGTTAACATTTACCGTGATTTACAGCACACCAGCACAGGGCTAAGCGCTTTACAAACATCTCATTAGATCCTCACAATAACCCCTCACACTTGAACCCACAGCCGGTGGATGTTTCCTAGGGGGTCTCCATGGACTTTCATGTCCTGATTCCGTTTGGTTCTATGCTGGCTGGTGAAGCTTTGCCCTCATTGTGCTGTCACAGAACCAAAAAAGACTACCCCCCCCCAATTTATTTTGGACTAAACCTGTGGTTTACGTGCATGGGGGCCTTCTCTCGCCTCATCTTGTTACCTGCTCTGGAATACGTCACACACATAACACACACACAATTTCCAATTATGTGAGCATTCGGTGCTGCTTGACAAGGCACAGATAGGTCACCCCGGCTCGGGTATCAGGCAGGGCTCCGCAGCCTCAGGGAGCTCGTGGCCGCGCCCCAGCCCGTCTGGGGAGCCCGCGGGCACAGGCTCCTTCCTAGATTGCCTCTCCCGCACCCCAACACGGAGAAGGCCTGCGCTTTCACCCTCTTCATGCATTCACCCCTCCTTCTTGGGGAGCAAGCCCCCCTAACCAGGGCAGGCCCCCCTTTCCCGCCCAAGGCCCTGGGAGTCCAAGTCATTAGGCCAGGGCGGGTCTTTCTTTTGTGGTTGAAGCTCCAGATGCTAAATGAGAAACTGTCTGTAAAGCACTTAGCCCAGCGCCATGCATGCAGCAGGCGCTCACTAAGTGCTTGTCTCCTTTTTCCCGTCCTCCCTCCCTCCCTAATGCAGGGGCCCAGAGGCTTAAAAGCGCACCAAGACTTTTGGGACACCCGGAGGGCAGGGGTTGGGTGGGTCCCGTAGGTGTGCACATGGTGGAGAAAAAATACAATAAAATGTTTGCTAGCCATGCAATAAAGTGTATATTTAATTGATTTAATTGCAATGTAAGTTAAATCCGGGTGGGGTCTTAATCGGTTTTTCTTTTTAAAGTCAGGAGCTGTCCGAGGCCTGGGAGGGGGTTAAGGGGCATTCACTCCCTTCCATAAGCGCTCCTTTTCCCTCCGCTTAACTACAAAGACTTTGCCTGGCGGGGGACAGTGGGGCGGCAACCACAGAAGAAGAGACCGCGGTCTCAGAGGACTCCTGGAGGCAACGTGGTGGGGCCATGAGCGGGAAGGGCCTGGTGGCCAGGGGGGTGGCTACCTGATAGGAGCCTCCGGTCAGGGCCAGCTCGGCCAGGATCACCCGGCCATTAGCAATACAGCTGTACGTGATGGTCATAGCGCTTCCGGCCCCTCAGCCTCACCAACTGCCCTCAACGACTGAAGCGCCTCCAGCGCAGGCGCAGTGCTGCTGAGGGGCGGGCCATCGGTGGGGGCCAGTGAAGCCAGGACGGGGGCGTGGCTTCACCACGAAGGGCGGGGTCACAAGAAGTGATCCTTGGTAGGGGGCAGGGCTTCATGCAAGGGGCGGAGCTTAAACGGTGAGGGGCAGAGCTTTGCAATGGGACCCGGGCTTGCATCGGGAGGCATAAAATTGCAATTGAAAATTAAAAAAAAAAAATCATTGTCAGTTTTTCTGCTTGTGCTCATTCAGTGCCTGGCACCCAAAAATCTCACCTGCAAAATTAAGAAAACAACCAAATAATATTTATAAAGTGCTTTGCAAACTTTAAAGCACTGTGTCAATGCTAGCCGTCGATCTTTATCTACTTCAGTCCATCTCTCCGTCCGTTTCTATCTGCTCTCTGTCTCTGTCTCTCTCCTCTCTTTCTTTTCCTCTCTCTCTCTTTCTGTCTCTGTCTCTCTTTCCCTCCTCCCTCTCTCCTTTTTCTCTATCCGTTTCTATTTGCTCTGTCTCTCTCTCTCTGTTCCTCTCTGTCTCTCTCCTCTCTCTTTACTCTCTGTCTCTCTTTCCCCCCTCCCTCTCTCCTTTCTGTCTTCTTCAGCGTTATTTAGGGACAAACTGTATATAGGGAACTCTGCTAGCTACTGGAGGAGAGGCAAAATTTAGATAAGACGTGATACCTTCCCTCATGCAGGTCACATAAGCCATGATAACTACAGTCTTTTCCCAGCCGGCTGCACTCCTCTGGATTCCTCTCCATCGTCCGCTCTCCCTGCTGGTTGCTTTTGCTCTCCCCTGCCCACCCCATTTTCCTGCTTCCTTTTGTGTGTTGTCTTCTTCCCAATAGAATGTAAGCTTCTTGAGGGCAGGGTCTGACTTTGGAGTCTCTTTGTATGCCTAGGGCTTAGCACAGTGCCTGGTATATAGTAGGAGCTAAATAAATGCTAATTGACTGACAAAAATGTAAAACGTTGAGTGAGAAACGCGTGAGACCAGGTAGGGGATTCCAAGGAAAATGGCTTGGCTTCCCAATAGCCGCCTTCAACCAAGGAGAATGTGACAAGTAATGTGACAAGAACAGGAGCAGAAGAAATGAAAGGAAAAAAACCCCCTGAGAATTATGTAAGCACGTACTTCTGACACCCCTACTCCCCTCACGCCTGCTCTCAGCCTTCCTCACACAAAATCTCTTTGACCCAAGGAATCCTGACCCTTGGGGAGGTGGCTGATTTAAGTATCCCCTTTTAGCATCAGCGTCATGGAGGACCCCATTCCCATTCCTGAGGAATTACTGAGGTCTATGAATTAGATTAGCCTTGGAAGTTCCGGAGGGGAGAAGGCTATATCTCCTGGAGAGGAGAGTGAACCCACGTATAGGAGTCCCAGCTGGAGTTCCAACCTTGCCGCTGGCCCAGTCCGATCCTTTCACTCGGTTTCAGTGGCTTGAGACCCGGTTAACTGGACCAGCTCCAGAAGGCAGCCTAGGATGGAGAAAGGCTGTGGGGGAGAGAGGTCCAGAAATGCAAAGCTGGAGATGCAAGGGGGGGAAATCAGTAATAACTGAAGGAAAGAACCATTATAACAAATATGTATTTCAAAGTTAAAGAAAATCAATAAAAAATACAAGGAGAATAAAGGGCTTATAATAATGTAACCCTCATTTGAATAAAGACCTGCATATTATTACTGTAACTTTAGAGAGAGAGGGAGGACAGTCTTTTTGTTATTGTCCATTCTTCCTTTTCTAAGAGAGTCAATGACAGGATCGGGTGTGTCTTCACTTGCCCCGAACTGGGTTTTAAGTGAGGCAGAACTGCACAAAATCATCTCCCTCACTCTCTTTTCTAGAGTTATTAAGTCCAGGGGCAGGACAAAAGTCAGGGCAATGGGCGATGGTCGGGGGGTGCAGCGGTTGACCTTGGTGTCTTTGGCGTGTGACCAAGCTCTAAGCTCCTACATTATCTACTTCAGCTGCCACTGTTCTTGACCGCCCATTCACCCTGGGGAAATCTTCACATGCTTGGGGTAGACACCCTGCTAACTCACCAACGGGGCTACAGCTTGTCGGTTACCCTCAACTTGGGTTACCGGGTCTGACCAGTGAATTTTCCTGCGATGTGGCGGCTATGCGCTACAGCTGTTTTTTAGGAGTTGGGTGAAGAGGGACATCAATGGTGCCTTGGAAAGAATCTTGTAGAGGTGTCAAACATGCAGCCTGTAGTACTCCTGGGTGAAGTCTAAACCAGATTAAAAAAAAATGCAATTGGGAAATATTTTTCAAAACAACTAAAATATAATCATAGATAATATTACATTTTTAAACTGTTAACCTTTGCCCCTCAGGAGTCCCTCTTTAAGGATTAGTGGCCCCATTTCTACTTGAGTTTGACATACCTTTGGTAGATTCACAGTTAAACTGTTATCTGGGGAGATTCTGTTGAAGCTGGGGTTACAATAAATATTGTGAGGCCCCAAAGAATAACAATGAACCCATTCCAATAAACTCTACAGTGTTTCAGAAGAGAATTAAAAGAATTAGAAGATATTTAAAAAGTAACAGGGGCGGCTAGGTGGCGCAGTGAGTAGAGCACTGGCCCTGGAGTCAGTAGGACCTGAATTCGGATTCGACCCCAGACACTTAACGCACACACAAAAACCTAGCCATGTGAAAACCTAGCCGAGTGACCTTGGGCAAGTTACTTGACCCCAACTGCCCTCCGAAAAAAGCAAAAAACAAACAAACAACAAAAAAAAGTAACAGAAAGCAGAAATCTCAAGGAAGAAATTAATATCTAATATGAAAGTAGAGAATTTGGAACAAAAGACAAATATTCGTCAGGATAAAATGTTCCCTGAAAAAGAGACAGAATTGAAATGCAAAACAATAGAGGTAAGAAGAAAATTGAATAAAATAAAAAAAGGCAACAAGATTGGAAGAATACATAGTAATATAAAATTTAGGAAGAAGGGAAGGCTTGGGGGAGAGAGATAATGAGTTCAGACTCTTCTGTGCTTAATTAAAAAAAAATCATGCACATATTTTTTTGTAACCTTGTCTGAAACCTCTGCTTTTCTGAGTTTACCTGAAGCATAATAAATTATTCTCCAGTCCCTTAGTTTAATTTTTGTGTGAATCTTTACATTTCAAGTAAGTTTCTGATATGCAACATACTGTTGGATTTGCTTTTAAATTCATTTTGCAATCTTTGTTCACTTTATAAGTGAATTAATATTACTTGTATATATAATTATGATTATTAATTATGTAAGTTCCTTCTGTTATACCTTTTTCTCTCTTTGCCCTCTGCCCCACTTTTTACAAATGTAAGATATCTATGTCCATGTAACATAGATTTATCCACATGAATTGTCTAAATGTACAGACAGTTCATGGGAGACATGTTTAGATATCTATGGAATCTGGCCTACCTTTCTCCAAGGTAGACTGCTATCTCTGCCTTGAAGAAGAAGGGCTATTGATAGGTGCTTGTTACTTTCCTTGCTTATTTCTAAAAGGGTAGTGTGCTAGAATTTATATATGAATATATATTATATGTGATATGATACATATACATATATGACAAAGATACACACATGTATATTATATGTATATAAATATAATATAATATATAACATAATTATACGTTATATATTTTAATATGTTATATAAGTACATTTATATAACATAAAAATATATTTATATATCATATATAAATATAAATTATATTATATACACACATTTATATTATATAATATGTTATATAATATATTATATATTTGTTCCCCTCAACTATACCTCTGGTCTAGGAGTATGATTGTTATAGATTCAGAAGAAGAGTCATCTCCCTGATGGCTGTTGGGAGGAGGGGGAGGTATCTTTTACCATCAAAGGATGGTTACATAAAAGACCATCACAAGTAGTGAATAGTGAGTAAGTCCATTTATCCAAGAAAAACGAGCAAACCAAGACCAGAGCACTTATATAGATTAGAATATACCAGAAAAGCAAATGATCTCTTTAGTTGGGAGCAGGATGAAATCTCTGTTCACACTAAGAGAGAGGCTTTGTTCTCACTCAAGCAAAAGTCCTTCAAAGTCTCTAGGAAGATAAAGTGGAAATCACTGTTGTGTTGAGGAGACAGCCTTCTCTACATATGTATGGATCCAAAGTCTTTTTTTTTCTCCATGTGTCTCTCCTGAAGAATCTCTGGACACACACATGTCTCTCTCCCAAGAAATTCAGTACCAACGCCATCTTTTATGAAGGTAGGTAGTATGGCCTCAGCCATCAATCAATTCCTGTCATTTAAAGGTAGTCATTATCTATCAATTTTGTTCGTGTCTCCTTTATACTAGTAACACACAAAATACTCTAGCCTTGATTGAGAGCCCAGTTACATCTAAGTAACAGAGAATCACAGTTTCATGTGCTATCCTCTCTTTTCTTTCTTTCTTTCTTTTTTTTTTTTTTAAGCAATTGGGGTTAAGTAACTTGCCCAAGGTTACACGGCTAGGTTTTTGTTTGTGCGGATTAAGTGTCGGAGGCCGGCTCCGAACTCAGGTCCTTCTGATTCCAGGGCCGGCGCTCTATTCACTGCGCCACCTAGCCGCCCCTATCCTCTCTTTTCTATAAAGTACTTGAAAATGCTCATTTTAATTAGTGTTTCCTAAGTTCAGGATAAAAATGAAACAAAACAAATATAAAAAAATATACTGGTAAATAGGATTAAGAAATGAGTAATGAGGGATGGCTACGTGTTGCAGTGAATAGAGCACCAGCCCTGGAGTCAGGAGAACCTGAATTCAAATTTGATTTCAGACACTTAACACAAAAACTAGCCATGTGACCTTGGGCAAGTCACTTAGCCCCAATTGCCCTACATTCCCCCTCCAAAGAGCAAAAAAAGTAAAAAATAAAAATTCCCTTTAAAAAAATGAGTAACGGAGAGGTCAGTACTTGTAGACTCCAGAGAGTCTGTGCCAATAGACGATGAATACTTTCTTCATAAGAAAGAAGACAAGTAACCATGGTGTACCAGGTAGGGTGCTAGACGTGAAGCTAAGAAATCTTGGTTTTAAATTCTGTCACTGCCTCTTTACTAGCTGTGTGACCATAGGCAGTTTCCATATTTGTGAAGTGAAGGAGGGGCCACATGACCTCCAAGGTTCATTCTAGCCCTAAATTTATGATCCTATGATTCTAGGATTCAAGAAAAGAATCAATAAATGCTGGACATGGTAAGCATGGGATAATATGATAAAAATGGAAATTGATTATATTTTCACAGATTGAAAATGACTCATTACTAATGTGGGAGTTATCCCTGAGTTAGCTGTCTATATACAGTCAATGGAAACAATTCAGTTTTAGACTATGACACCATAAAATAAGAATTAAAAAAGGAACATGAACACTAAGTACTGACCCAAGTGGAGATAAAATAGACATCCTGAAGAATGAGCAGGCCAAATAACAAATTACAAAAACAATAAATGATATTAAAGAGTATGATGAGAATTATACCCTCAAACCAAAGAGACATAGCTAAGGCAGTCCTCAAAGAAAAAGAATTCTATCTCTGAAAACCCTTTAAAATACAAAATAGAAAAAAGAAAGGATCAGTGAACTGAGCATACAATTAAAAAAGTAGGAAGTAAACAGATTAATGATTTCCAAATCAATATGAAGGAAAATATCTTTTTTTCCTTTTTTTTTTTTGGAGGGGGGAAGGCAGGACAACTGGGGTTAAGTGACTTGCCCAAGGTCACAAGTGTCTGAGGCCAGATTTGAACTCAGGTCCTCGTGACTCCAGGGCTGGTGCTCTGTTCCCTGTGCCACCTAGCCACTCCTGAAGGAAACTATCTTAAAGATTTGAAGAGATAAACTTCAAAATTAAATGAATATAGAAATGTTAAGCAAAATTAAGAGCTGGTTCCTAAAAAAAAAAAAACAACTAAGAAAATTGATAAACTATAGGCTGAGAGAAAGGAGGGGAGGAAACGAGAGGCAGACACAGAGGAAACATTTAAAATGGACAGGTGATCTCACAACAGAGAAGAAATAAAGAACTTTAATGAGAAATTACTGCACACAATTACATGCCAATAAAACTGAAAATTCAAGGAAAGTATATGAGATCTACAAAAATATAATATATCAAAATAGGAAACAGAGATATTACATGACACAATCTTAGGAAAAGAAACCTAGCAAACAATAAAGGACCTTAAAATTAAAAAAAACAAAACAACCCAAAATTTAAAACTGTGACTAGATGGCTTTACAAGTGAATGTTATCATTTAGAAAATACCTATGTTATAAAAATTCTTCACAAAAATAAAAATATAATGACACTCTACTCAACTGGTTTATGAGACTCATGTGATTCTGATTCTCAAAATGGGGACAAAAGAGAAAGAATTCTAGAACAACTTTAGAAAGGAGTAGTGAAGTGGTTGGGAGAGAAATTGTGAAAGTCTTTAAATGACAGAAAGAGGAGTTGGGGCTACTGAGAGATGATGATATACTGTTGGTGAAACTGTGAATTGGTATGTAAGAGGCTTCTTGGCCATGCCCACAGGGAAGAAGGATTCAAGGGGCTGGGGAGGAGAAAGCCATTGCCGCTGTGGGAGTGGCTGGGCTTGGCTCCCACGGCGTCTCCTTTGGTCAAGGGAGTTAAGGTTAGAAGATGAGGAAGGTTATGGAAGCCAGGAGGAAAGATGCTGAGGGTGTGGTCCATGAGAGGTAGCCAAGGACAGCACTGATTCTGATTCCTCTCACCTCCTATTTCAGTTGCTGAGAGGTCAAACTTGCTTGTTTTTCCTCTGTTGCTTTCAATCTAGATATAATTATCTACCAAAAATCTTGTTGTCCAACAATAATGCTAAACTTTATATATTTTATTTTATGCTTACAAATTGGGGGTGGGAGATAGAGAGACACATATAGATAGGAGGGAGAGAGAGAGGAGATAGGAAGAAAGAGAGGAAAAAGGTAAGAAAGAGAAAGAGAGGAAGAAGAGACACAAAGAGGAAGAAAGGGAGGAAAAAGAAGGGGGGGAAGAGAGAGAGAGAGAGAGAGAGAGAGAGAGAGAGGGAAAACAGTCCTTATTTTGGGGAGATAAATATTTCAGACTAAAACTGGGGCCTTGGAGTTAATCTAAAACAGTTGGGCAAAGTGGAAAGGCCAGTATTAGTACTACTGAACAAGTTTGTCAATGAATTCAAAGTTCAGATAGTTTTCAAACTGAGAGCTGGAGAGAACATCTGGCCACATAGGAAGAGGGGCAGGTATTCTGCTTTCTTTCCCTTTTTCTTGGGCCTCCATCTGCTGTACCAGGCTTTGAAAAGAAAGCCAGGCTCCTCAGAGGAGGCAGAGATGATTGAATGCTCAGTAGCTCTTCTGTTCAATGAGTAACTGGTAACTCAGCCTCCCCAGTTCCCTGGCACCACCTGCTTTTGCAGGCATAACTCTTCCGGATAGCCATGTGGAATTATGCAAGAAAAGGGGTAAAACCATTCAGATTCTTTGACTCTACAATCCCCATGAGCACAGAACCCCACAGAAGTCAAGGGGAGAGATGATGTTCCAACATAGACCAAAATATTCATAGCAACACCCTTTTTTGTGGTGGCAAAGAAGCATAACCAAAATGAGTGTTTATTAATAAGGGAGTGACTCAGCTTTGTTGAGCAGTACGCAATGAGTGTGAGGAATCCAAAGAAACAAAGGAAGGATTGTATTAGTTAATGCAGAACGAACAAAGCAGAACCAGGCCACTCTTGGTAATAGTTACGATGTGAATTTTCAAGGCCACTAAAAGGAAGCCAGACTCTGAGTCATTGGAAAGCAATTTGGAGGTCAGGTAATGAAATATACCTCCTTCTTTTTGTAGAGACTAGTGTACCAGTAAGTACCAGTAAGTACCCGAGTCCAGATTTGAACTTAGGTCTTCCTGAGTCCAGGCCAATCCATTGCCCTACCAGCTGTTTCAGAAGAAAGTCTTTATCAATGAGGGCACAGGGAAGGCTATATGGAAGATATGTCATTTGTCCTGGCCTTTCCAGTATGGGTAAAATCTACTATGTCCCAGGCGGGCAGCTAGGATGTGCAGTGTGTACAGTGCCAGGCCTGGAGTCAGGAAGACTCTTCTTCCCGAGTTCAAATCCAGCCTCTGACACTTACTTGTTGTGTGACCCTGGGCAAGTCACTTCACCCTGTTTGCCTCAATTTTCTCACCTGTTAAATGAGCTGGAGAAGGAAATGGCAAACCAGTGCAGTATGTCTGCCAAGAAAGTCCCAAATGGGATCCTGGAGAGTTGGAGATGACCGAACAAAAACTATGAAAGAGTTTGAACTTTAGTTGATAAGCAATAGGTAGTTAGCACTGGATATTTTGGAGAGAAAGAAAAATTGATCAGATCTTGGCATAAAAAGAATATTTGGGAATGAAGCCTGGATTGGAGAGGGGAGATTATTCTGGTATAGAGGATGAGTCAGAGAGGGGAGGTGTGAGAGTCTGTTAGGAGGCAGTGGGAGGAGAAGAGGGAATGGATGTAAGGAATATTATGAGGAATTTACAGGGTGTGGTGACTGAACACAAGATAGGGGAGTCTAATGGAATGCTAAGGTTTTGGGCTTTGGATACAGGGGTACAAGCTGATACGATGGAGAGAAATAGTAAAGGCTGAAAATAAAGACAAGAGACTGGCTTCAGGCATGTTTACTCTGAAGGCTCAGGAACATTCAGGTTGAGATATACTGTAGACATCTGGATCAAAAGACCAGGGCAGGAGACACAGACCTGGGCATTAATCAATCAATCAGTCAATCAATCAATCAATCAAGTTTTTATTAAATGCTTACTATAGGTTAAACTGTGCTAGGTGCTAGAGATACTGGAACCAAGAATGAAACAATTCCTTCTCAATGAACTTATGCTCTAATGAAGAAACAAGCGTGTATAAACATATGTACAGGAGAAATAGAAAGGGAATAAATGAATATGCTTGTAAACATACTCATATATGGTTAATATAGGTTTAAAACACACACATATACATATACACACACTATATATATATATATAGACACACACATATGTGTATGTGTCTATATATACATGTATGTATAAATACACACACATTCCAAGGTAGTTTGGAGGGAGGGCGTTAGCAGTTGGTAGGGATCATGAAAGGCTTCCTGCAGAAGATGGTGCTTAAAGGATGCTGCCTCTATGAGGTGGAAATAAGGAGGGAGAGTATTCCAAGCCTAGGGAGAAGCCAGTGCAGGAGATGGGAGGTGGACAGCTGTATTTGGGGCACAGAGAGATGACTAGTTTGACTGGATTGCAGATAGGGGAGGAGGTGCCCAAGGAAGCTGGAAAGATAGACTGTGGCTATCTTGTGTGGGTCCTTAAAAGTTAAATGGAGTTTACATTTTTTTTTCTTTTTGGAGGGCAATTGGGGTTAAGTAACTAGGTTTTTGTTTGTGTGCTTTAAGTGTCTGAGGTCGGATCCGAACTCAGGTCCTTCTGACTCCAGGGCCGATGCTCTACTCACTGCGTCACCTAGCCGCCCCGTGGAGTTTACATTTGATTATAGAGAAAACAGGAAACCTCAGGAGCTGGTTGCATGGGGGAATCTCATGGTCATCATGCTTAAGGAAAATGATTTTATCAGCAGTGTGTAGGCTGGACCAGAGTGGGGAGAGACTTGAGGCAGGAAAACCAATTAGGTCAAGGTCAAGACTATTGCAATAATCTCGGTCAGAGGTGATGTGGACCTGAATTAAGGTGGTAACTGTGTAAATCTATAGTAATCAATAACGGCCAAGAGAAAGATCTTAGAGAGTAGTATCCTTGACTATAATCCAAATATCTGGCCAACGGTGCTAACCTGCTTTTGCTTTGTAATTGATAATGGCCAACGCCAACGTGGGGAAGAATAATGACAATAAAGAATAAAAAAAGACAGTTTCCCCCCTTTAATAAACAACTAGGGAAATGACAGACATAAACAAACAAAAATATTTCCTTATATAACATTTGTTCAGATATTCTTCAGTTTTTGGACATCTCCACAGTTTGGAATCTCCTTTGCTATATGAAAGTGCCCCTGTAAAATTTGTTTTTTAGCATGTGGGTCTTTTCCCTCTTTTATCTCTTCAGTCTATATGCTTAAGTAGTGTTATTGATGAGTGGTAGATTTGTAGGATATCCTGTTGTGTGTCATATTGACAGTCTGGGATTTGACAAATGCCTGGGACACTGAATGCCCCATAACTGAACATGGGAGTTCTAGATATAATAGCAGTTTGCTTATATATAGCTTTTTGGTACTCCCCAAAGCATTTATTAGTACAATAGTCTATACATATAAGACACAATATAGATAGTATTTTGGACCAGGCATAACAGGGCAGTTCAATAATTTTGGCTCAGGGTTAGACTACAACGAGATTCTAAAATGTCTAAGAAAGATGCTTATACAACATAAAAGGATCCATAAAGATGCATTATTGACTTAGATAAATGAGCTCCCTTCTGTCTCTGTCATGGTGGCAATGCTCACTCAGAGAAGTAGGTGGAATTCTCATCAAGCCTGAGGGTTCTACACTTCTTCATAGGCTGGGCTTTCTATACCTTGAGTATCTTCTTGGAAGCCACACAAATGGTTCAAGCCTTAGTGCCTTGGACCAATTAAATCCTAGAGATGGTCTCATTGTCCTTTGAAAGAAAAAGCTGCTTAATACAGGTAATACAGATGTGGCCCCTAGCACAGATAGTATGTCTTACTTTTTGACTTGACTAGGAAGCAGTCAGCCAGAGCTAGGGCCACCTGTCATCCTGGGAACCGATAACAGAGGAATTTCAGGCAATTTGTGGAAGGTAGATGACAGTTTTGTATTAGACATGTGTCCTGGGGTGTTACTATATTTCCTCCCAGGAGGCAGCTCTAAAGAAGAAAACAATCTGGGAAATATTGGGCTATCATTGTAGGAGGGCCCTGCTCCCTCTACCTACCTACCTACCTACCTACCTACCTATCTGCTTGTCTATCATCCACCTATCTAAAATTCTCTCTCTGTCTCTAATTATCTATCTATCTATCTGCTTGTCTATCATCTACCTATCTGAAATTATCTCTGTCTGTCTGTATGTCTCTCTATCTGTCTGTCTGTCCATCCATCTGTCTATCTATCTTTTTTTAAAGTTTTTTTTTTTTTTTTGGCTTTTGGGAGGCCAATTGGGGTTAAATGACTTGCCCAAAGTCACATGGCTAGTAAGTGTATTAAATGTCTGAGGCCGGATTTGAACTCAGGTCCTCCTGACTCCAGGGCCAGTGCTCTATTCACACCTACCTGCCCCTCTATCTATCTTTCTAGTACTTGATAATAAATTTTGGATAAAAAAAGGAGTGGTGCAGAGAGAAATCTCAGAATTTTTCAGTTTGAAATATTTCTTCTTTAAATCACATTTCATGTGATAAAAGGGATGTTTCACTTCTTTGCTGGGATTAAGTTTTAAAAAACTTTTTCATTTATGGTTTTCATTGCTCAGTTATTATGTTGTGTCTGTCTCTTTGTGACTTGATTTGGGGTTTTCTTGGCAAAGATATTGGAGAGATTTGCCATTTCCTTCTCCAGCTCATTTTGTGGAAACTAAGGCAAACAGTGTTAAGTGACTTGCCCAGGGTCACATAGCCAATATGAGGTCGCATTTGAACCCAGGAAGAGCAGTCTTCCTGACTTTAGGTCTAGTGCTCCATGTACTATGGTGCCACCTAGCTGCCCTTTTAATGGCATTCACACACATTAAAATAAAAACCTCTAAATTCAGTCCTTTCTGACTCATTCATACTCAAAGTGATTTCTTTTCTGGGGTTTTGAAGGCACCAATCAATAAATCAGTCAACTAGTCAACAAGCATTTAAGCTCCTACTATGTGCCAGGCACTTTCTAGGTGTTAATCCACATATCCTGATCTCTAACAATTTTTCTTGTTTCTACATTCACAACATATCTTGTATGTCTCCCTTTCTCTACTTATATAAGCATAACTAGGTGACTCAGAGGATAGAATGCCAGACCTGAAGTCAGGAAGGCTTAAAACCCTCTTTGCTCTCAATGAGCTTACATATTAATGGGGGGAGGCACAAATATAAAGTTTATATATATATATATATATGTAGTTAAATATATGGTAGTTTGAGAAGGAGGGCACTGGCAGTTGGAGGAATCAGGGAAAGGAAAATGGTGAATTCCTTCTTAAAAGAAAAGATGATTTTGAGATGAAGGTGAGGAAGGAATGCATTTCAGGCATAGGGGAGAGCCAGGGCAAGGTCATGGAGATGGAGATGGAGTATCATGTGTGGTAAACAGAGAGAAAGGTGGTTTGACTGGATTGTTGTTGTTTGTCTTTCATTCTTGGAGAGGACCATGACATCAGGAAGATGGTGCCTTGACTTGCAAGTGAATTGAATTTAAGGGAAATGTTGTTGTGAATGGTGCAAAGCTATCAGCTTCACTTTCTTCTCCAGACTCATTGGGGTCCAGTGACCAGGTATCAACTAGGATGGTTGGACATGGCCCCTGAGTGGATTGAAGAGTGCAGGAGAGGGAGTAATGTCCAGTGAGGCTGGAAAGATAGGTTGTGGCCAGACTTTGTAGGGCTTTGAAAGCTTAAGAAAAAAAAAAGCTAAAGTGAGAAACGTCTGTTTTAGGGGAGTCAAACGACCAGATCTGGGTTTAAGGAAAATAGGGAAAATAATTTTAGCAGCAGCGCGTAGGATGAACTGGAATGGGGAAAGCCTTGAGACAAGAGAGACTAATTGGCTGTTGCAATAATGTAGGCAAGAGGTGTGAGGACTTGAACTAAGGTGGTAGCTCTGAGTGGAGGGAAGAAGTCTGATGCGAGAAATATTGGGAAGGCAGAAATGTAGTTTGGCAACTGATTGATTATGCGGTGTGCTATGAATGTGCTACTCTGGTCCGTTTTAATTTCTGATAAGCAGAATGGTCCAAATTAGAAAAGTGTGTTTGTGTAACGTCTCAAACACGGCGATCGGTTTTGGTCTAAAAGAAAACTGAACTTCTTCTTTAGAGCCAGCAGAGGGAACACAGAGCACATCTTTGAAAGAGAATGAAAAATGGACTTTTAACGTCCCTGAAAGTGTTCACGCGAGGTCGGACAGACGTTTGAGAGGAGGGAGGGGGAGTTGGGGGAGTGAGCGCATCACTTTTCTCTTCCTTTCTTCTCATACCCTTCCAAGAATAAGAACCACTTCTGGGCCCAAAGGACTGGGCTGCTGGACCCTCTCCCTCTGCACTGAAAGGGCTTTCTCTGTTCCCACATTCATACGGTCCAATTTGGATTCTATCCTGGGAAATCCTGAACATCTAAAAGGTTCAAGCACTTTTTTCCCACTCCCATTCTTTGACTTATTACACTTTGGGGAAACATTACTGAAAACTTGGCTTTTCCTCATGTGTAGGGTTCCCTCAAAGTGGGGAATAGAAAGGCACTTGATAAACATTACAAAACAGGCAGGAGAGAGCAATTTATTTCCTGCATGCAAAAGAAATGCTTAACACCCAAGAATCTCAGAAGTGCTTGTTAACATATACTTATGATGAGAACTAGTAATGACTACTATTTTAGTTTCTTAGGAAGTTGAGACTTAAAATCTATCAAAAGATTTGGTGGGAGGACTGCTGAATCTATTTTTTTAATCTTTCATCTAACCTCCACACTATCCACACATGCTGTCTAGGACCATGCTCTCTGGCAAGCCAGCCAAGGCTTGGACTAATTCTCTTATTGGTGAGTCATTTTCCCTGAGATAGAAATGTCCCCTGCTTCCAGTCACCTGTAACAGATGACCCCGGAAACACTGATTTCCTCAAACTCACAAAGTAGTTTTCAACAGCAGCTTTTGACACTTGATCATTTTCTCTGTTAGGATATTCTCCCCTCCTGTCTCTCTCCTGGTTCTCTTCCTATCGGTTGGACAGTTCTTTCTCAATCTTTAGGTTTTTTAATCCATTTCATGGGCTTTAACCATGAGTGTCCCTCAAGGTTCTGTATTGGGCCCTCTTCTCTTTCACTCTGTACTATCTCATGTGGTAATTGCTCAATTAATATCTCTTTGCATATGTTTCTTAGATCCATATATAGCCAGCCCTGGCATTTCTGACTTTTAGAAATCACAATTTGCTTGTCTTGTAGGCATCTCAAATTCAATATGACCCAAACATAACTCCCCCCTTCCCAACTGACCATTCTTTTGAACTTCCACATTTCTATTTTTTTTTGGGGGGGGAAGTAGAGGCAATTGAGGTTAAGTGACTTGCTCAGGGTCACAGAGCTAGTGTCTGGGGTGGGATTTGAACTCAGGTCCTCCTGACTCCAAGGCTGGTGTTCTATCCATTGCACCACCTCGATGCCCCTTTCCTATTACCTTGGAGGCCACCCTCATCCTCCTAGTCACCTAGACCTGCAACCTCAGTGTTACCCTTTCATTCCTCACTCTCACTCAATCCACATATCCTGATCTCTAACAAATTTTCTTGTTTCTACATTCACAACATATATTGTAGGTCTCCCTTTCTCTACTTATATAAGCATAACTAGATGACTCAGAGGATAGAATGCCAGACCTGAAGTCAGGAAGGCTTAAATCTGGTCTCAGACACTCACTAGCTGTGTGACCCTGGGCAAGTCACTTAACCTTGTTTGCTTCAGTTTCTTCATCTGTAAAATGAGTTGTAGAGGAAAATGGCGAACCACTCTGGTACCTTTGCCACATACATCCCAAATGGGGTCACGAAGAGCTGAACCTGACTGAAAACTACCGAAACAGCAACTTTTTATGCTGCCACAAGCCTAGATCAGGCCCTCAGCATCTCTCACCTGAACTATTACAATAGCCTTCTAATTGGTTTCCTTTTCATGTGTCTCTCTTAATTCTGATCCATCCTTCACTCAACTGCCAAGTGGATTTTTCTAAAGCACAGTTTTTATTATGCCATTTTCCCGTTCAATGAGCTCCAGTATTATCTGCAGGATAAAGATATAACCTCCCCCTGCCCAATTTAGCATTTAAAGCTCCTTATAATGTGGCCACTTTCTCTGGTTTTCTAACACACCATTCCCCTACAGACACTGTGATTCAACCACACTGGGCTACTTGCTGTGCCTTCAACACAACCCTCTGCCTCCTATTTCCATGCCTTTGTATGGCCTGTCCGCCATTCCCAGAATGCCCTGCCCTCTCATTTTCACCTTTTGTCTTCCCTGCTTTCCTTTGGTTCCCCTAGATGCTAGTTGTTTTCCCTTTCAGAATAATTTCATATACTCTGTATGTATTTTGTATGTAGCTATGTATTAGCCTATTGTCCCCCTGCCATTAGAACGAACGATTCTTGAGAGCAGGGATCTTCCTCCACCCCATTCTTTGTATTTGCAGTGCTTAACACAGTGCCTAGAAATTAATAAATGCTTATTGACTATTGACTAACTGACAAGGTCATTGTAAAGGTTGGGCACATTCCTCTCAACAAGTGTTGCTACTTGTTCACCTATCATTAGGCAAAGAAACACAAAACAGAAGAGGCAGTTAGAGGTCCAGGCTCATTTGCTTATATGAGCTCTTTTTCTCCAGCTGTCCCATGGGATCAATGGCCATACTGCCATATTGGTGGGATGGGGTAAAGTCTTTTACCTTCAGTCTTCCTGGGGTAGACTTGAGTCATCCAGATATGATCTGTGGGTGGGAAGGGAGCCCACAACTGAGAATGAGTCACTCCCTTTTAAAGATATGCTGAGTTAGCTCTTCTACCTAATCAGTGTTCATTAAGGGGACTCCATCATCTCAAAGTGCTGAGCTGCATGGGGGTGGCTGGAAGCAGGCAGGGAAGCTTGGTACCTGCACTCTGGGGGTTTGCTACAATTCAGCCATCAGTATAATCTCTTTTAACCAAGCCTAAATTGTCATACTCTGTGTTTCCTCTCCTTTGTCCCCCCCATTCTCCTTTCCTTTTCCTCAGCTAATTATACTGGCTTGCTATCCTGGAATGCTGCAAGCTAGCACCTAAGCTCCAACTCAGAGGATGAGACTGGAAGTGAATCTTGTAGATCTAATACAAAAGTGGATTTAGTAGAAAAGAAGTTGGAGGAGGGGAATTGAATGAATATGAGATGGTTCTCCATTATGGCAGAAAGGAAACTTACTTGGGGGATATAGAGTTGGGAGAAAAGCATGGGGAGAGGAGGAGAGGGAATGGAAGATTCTGTTCTGCGCTTAAAAGAATGTGAAGAGACAAATGAACACTGTGAAGTTGTTCAGAATATGAGCTTTACTTTGGAAAATGGTTTGAGAGTGATTGGAAATGCCAATTCCCATTAAAATGTTAAATGCAAGGATTCGTGGAATACTCCGGATAGTGTCTAAACCATATAGAGGCCAAATGAATAGATCTTGGTGATACTCAGGCAATTAGACAGTGATACCCATGAAACATATCGATGAAGCACTCAATTCTATCATGTGACTCACTTGCTTAAACATCTACAATGATTTTCCATGACCTGTCCTAGATGGGAAAGTCCAGATCCCTCATCATGACCTTCAATGGTCTCCATAATGTAACTCACATTAATCTTAACTTTCATTACTCTTCAGTTTGTCACTCTCTTCTAATTAGGTTGATGTTGCCATCCATATGTAGCCTGAGTATGGCACAAGATCCACATGCAAGGACAATGTAGCCCTTGGGCATGGCTTCTGACATAGTACCTGTCACCTATGCACACCCCTTTCTGAGATGATTCACTTTTGCCTAATCTGCACGTACACAGGCAAATCAGAGGAGGACGATGAAGAGAAGGAGGAGAAAGAGGAGGGGAGGGAGGAAGGGAGAGAGAGAGAAGAAACAAAGAGACTAATTCAGAGAGACAGAGAGAAAGACATAGAAACAGACTTTTCCTCAGAAGAAGGCAAATAGGAATTAATCAAACACAGTAACTCAACATAAGTCAGATTTCTTTGACTTATCCCTACTATATAGGGCAGGTGAGGGCAGTCAGGCACCCCTGAAAAGTTTTTCATTCCCTCAGGCTGGAGAGTACTAAGAGAGACTGTTTTGTACACAGCAGCAGGAGCAGCCGAAGAGTTCTCTCAGTGAACCCAGACGTTTTCCAACTCATCATCAAAGTAAAATACCTCTTTCAATCAGCAGGCTTCCAGCAAAGCAGCTGAAGTCAGCTATCTCAGCTGGAATCCATTTCTTTGATAGTCTTCTATGCCTGCTGTCCCTGGCTTCGTGAAGCCTCTGGTGTTCAGCTTTTTCCTCCTCTTCATTTGTCAGATTCTCCTTCTACCTTCTCTTTTCTCTTCCTGTATCTTCTCTCTAGTTTCTTTATTTACCCATGTTGCAAATCTAAGCATCCTGGTGATCAATGATTCATATGTCCCTTATGAAGTTTTAACTCAAGAAATCCACCTTTTAGTCAAGTATAACCTTATGCAATTTTCCCACAATCCCTAAACAGTTAGTTGATTTACAGCTTCTATTTTAAATGTCAACTCTAAAACTGTCACATACAAATGGACTGTTGGACCAGCACCATGCTTAGTTGCCATGGTTACTTCAATCATCATTCCCCCTTTAAACAGGTAGTTTCATTTGTGGGGCAGTTTCTTTATCCGGTCCTCAAAACATGAGTGTTTCTTCTCAGCATTTAATACAAGAGGCTGTTTCTTCACAGGTTGATTTGATCAGCTTTGCTTATATAAAATCTTCTCCTTTCAGCAACCACACTGTTTACACAAGAAAGGGGGCAATAACATAACACAGCCAACTGCCTTCAGACTCGCTCTTTTCATATGCTGTTCACTTACCAATCCACTCACCACGTCCATAATTTTTCCTCTAATCTGTAACTGTCCAAAAATCCTTCAGTTCACATCTCCCTCCCTTCATGTGGTCTTCTCTAGCTTCTCAGCTTACAGAGAACTTTTTTCTCTCAACATTTATAGCCCTTAGTGTCTAGTCAGTGTGATTCAAGGCTAACATAGAATCGGAGGTATTGGGTTTGAGTCCTCTTGTGACCTTAGCCTAATCTCATTAGCTGCCTCACTTTCCTCATTTTAGGGTATAACTGGTCTCTCACAAAAAGACTTTGATTCAAGGAGATGTATAGGTTCTGTTTACACTCGAGTCTGCTTGATTCAGTCAAACCACGTTTTAAAGCTGAGAAAGATTATTTTTAAGGGGTGGGATAATTATTGGGACCTCTTCCTTACAATGTTTTTTTCTTTTTTGGAGGGGGGGGAAGGCAGGGCAATTGGGGTTAAGTGACTTGCCCAAGGTCACACTGCCAGTTTAAGTGTTGTGTCTGAGGCC